>QMIH01001905.1:61591-90821 GCA_003987875.1 Clarias batrachus
AATTTCAGGAAAATTAAACATAGATGTATTTTTCTAAGATTTATTAGAAGGAAATATATATATATATTATTCATGAACTAATCTGCTAACTCATTACCAGACTTAATGATGCATTAGTGTGTGCCTGAAATTAATGTTTCTTCTTCCTCTGTATCTTTGTGCAGGAGTGTGGGAAGCAGCTCTCTGATAAACCAGGCTCTCAGTGCTTCCCGCTGGACTCCCACCTCCTCTGCCACTCCTGTCACATGAGCAGGGCGTGCGCCTCTCACAACCTTCCACCACACAGCGCGCACTGAAGTGGAGGAACCGATCTGTTGGACCAACGTACACGGCTTTGTAATATGTATGCATAATCGTGACCAAGATTGTCACAGTCTCTTAAAGTATTTGCTCTTTCATCACCTGCACAGACCCACTACAACACTGTAAAGAGCTGGTGTGATGTAATTGACTGATTTATTTTCCTTTCAAACTTGAGGTCCTACATTTCAAGTGTGGAGCTAGATGGATGCGTGTGTCCCTCTAGTGGCCAGTAAGTTCACAGACAGAATCCTGCTGACTAAACCTTCAGTACAAGGTTCAATGACTGGGGTCAACCTTACTAAGTTATTAGGGAGAATGAAACATCATGTTGAGCTACTGTTTATATTCTCATATCTGCTGTAGAAAAAAATACAAGGGATTATTCTTAACTTTTAAAAAATATTTAATATCACTAGCAAAGATTTTGCACTTAAATGAACGTTTACCTTTTAAGAGATTTTTTTTAAAAGAAATATTTCTGCAAAAGAGTAAAAACATTCCTGTATCTGTCTTTATTAATAAACTTCTTTCTATCTCAGCCTGTAGTTTGATTTCTGCTGCAAGATGTAAAAAACATCTTTTTAGTAAGGCGTTTTGCCTTATGAATAAAGAACACTATTTTTAACTAATCCTGTGTCATCTCAAACTGCTGTTACTATGACAGCACAGGCAAGCAGTCGAGGAGGAGACACCATCTGTCTGCCTGCTTCTGTACAAACGAGCTCAAACCTCCAAGCTGGATTCATAAAGTAGCAAAGGAAATAAATGCTCAATTTGCTTCTAAGCTTAAAACAACTAAATGTACACTTAATACATTAGCCCCAAAATTTAAGAAGTATTCAACAACTTTTCCTTGAGTCACTTTTTATTCTTTGTACATTCGGCATACTCAGAAAAAAATCAAAAAGCAAATAGGAATTTCTCTTTTTCAAACTAAAACGAACAAAAAACGTTAAAACATCATTAAAAGGTGAATCTTTCCTCTCTTGTCTATAACTGTTAGTTTTCTCCCGTATCTGAAATTCGGAGTACAACACTAAAGAACTGAGAGGACTACAAACTTCCAACAGAACACAGGGAGACGCAAGGATGGAGGCAGCAAGGAGGACAGGGAGAGACGAGACGTGTTAAACACCTGTTATCCTTCATAACAGCACCTTTCTAGAGTTAACACGGGACAGAAACGCAGTAGTCAGCCGTTCAGTGCAGCAGGGTCTGGAAGGGGTGAGGCTGCAGCCTGAATACACACCACAGTCAGCCCGACTCGATGGCCAAAACCTTCTGCTTAGGGGCATCTTTTTGGTCAAACGAAGGTAATTAAGAAGCTCAGAATGAGTAAAAGAGAATTCGATTTAATTAGGAAGTACTTGGCAAGATGACCATCAGATCTGACTCCAATTAGAATTTATAAATAAAACAATCAAGGACTTGAAAAAAAGAAAAGTAAATTGAGAAAATGGTGGATTACAAATAAAATCACCCTGCTGATGGTCTAGCCATGTCCGTGTATGTGAGAATGAGTGATTACGAGCAAATGAATCTTCACAAACCTTAATGTTACAAATCTGTTTAAGACCAGAGAAACAATAATCAATTGCAAAATCACAACAAAAGAGAAAGTAAAGAATTCTACAACGCAATGGAACTAATAATAATAATAAAAAAAAGTCCTGACAGAAGGATGTACAGCAGACGAGACCGAGTGTGTTCGACGCTACCGCAGTGTGTGCAGATGAAACAATGAAGATTTTTCAGGGTTGGAACTGTCGCTTCATACTTGGGCCTCACAATTGGCAAGAAAGGGGATCCATCTTCCTCCATGAACCAAACACGCTTGCATTTTCTCTCTCATACACACATGCACGCACACACTCAGCGTCGTCTGTCCCTGGAAGGGTTGCTGTGGCTTCGTGAGCGTCTGCTGCCCCCTGCTGGCTTGGAGTCGCTGCCTCGGCCTCTGTTGCCATCTCTCCGTTTCTCTCCCTCCTTCTCTCTGCCGCGTTCCCGCTCTCTTTCCCTCCCCTTTTCTTCCCTCTCYTTGTCCTTATCTCCTTCAACAGGGCGACTCGAGCCTCCTCCGGCGCTCGCCGCGTTCCCCGCGTCTCTCTCTCGGCCTCGTGCCCTCTCCTTCCTCTCCTCCTCACGCTTCTTGTCCTCTTCCTCTTGCATTTCCTTCCTCCTCTTCTCCCGCTCCTTCATCCTCTCTGCTCGCTCCAGGTTCTTCTGAGTCGCCTGGAGAAAGACAGGAGAGAGAAAGTCCATCAAGGTTGTGCCAAAACACAATAAATAAGAGGCTTTGTTTTAAGGTTGCATGTGTGAGATTGAGAGAGCAAACGTGTGCGAGTGTGTCTGACCTGTTCTTCAGTGAGTGGCAGCCAGTAAATACATGGAGCTGCTTTGGTTTTGCGGAAAAGATCATCCAGAAGTTTGGCAGGAGGCTCCTCTGGTTTGTCTACAGCAGAAATGGGAGAAACGTAGAAAAAAAAATGACACCATCACTTCAGAAGTGGGAACCAAGACATTTAACCAGGGATTGTATACATTTCCTAAAAGTAAAGATAAATGTAGTAAACAAAATATAACTAGTCAAACATGACAGAGGTGCACAATCTGCTAAATTATTAAAGAGGTCTAAATAAATTGCATGATTGCATCTGTAAAAGAACCACTGGCTTAAATTTTAATATCAATTTAAACTACATACGCTGATCGTAACATTGATCACACGACTCAAATGAAAAACAAACCCTCGCTTCATTCACAAGAATTCATTTCAACCCTACCTTTTTTCTCTGCCTTCCTCTCTTTGCTCTTTCCTCGCTCCTTGCGTCTCCTGTCCCGGTCTCGCGATCGTGATCTCCGGGCCGCTTCCCGTTCATCCCTGGGGAAGTCTCGCACTTTGTCCCTGTCCCACTCCCTCTCCGAGCGTGTCCTTTCTCTGCGCTCCATCTCTCGCTCCCTCTCGGCCCACTGGTCCCTCACGTTTGGCGCCGCTCCGTCTTTCTCCCGCTCCTTCTCTCGCTCCTTCTCCCGGGCTGGAGGCATGAGTGGCGGAGGTGCAGCAGGGCGGTTCGGGGCTACAGCTGCTCGGGGATCTTCACCTGTCAGCAGCCCTTTATGGAAGTCCAGCTGAAGGGCGACAGAGAAGTGTGACGAAAACGGCACATTATAAAATAATACAAAGACAAAACGCAGTCAACCTGACTTTATTAAACAGAAAAATTCCACTTCTGAGTCTCTCGTATACCTCGTTCTGTTCACAGAAGTCCACTCGGAGCACTTTGGGGTTGCTAGAGGGCCATTTCACACCGTGGAGGGCTTCGCGTGTTGCAACAGCCTCCTCTGTGCTGGAGTACTAAAGTMCAGACATCAGAACTCACATCAGATTAAATCTAATATAGCTAAGCAGAGGAAAAAAACTTAAAACAACAAAAACATCACAGTTCTCACACTGCAGTCAGCTTCCTGAGCAATTTTAGGGGCGAATACCCAAGCACATTAAAAACCTGTTACTTGTCATTTAAATTATTACACGCCCTCAAAACATGCCATATTCTGGAGAATGCGGCATAACACAAAGATGTCACATTCTGGAGACAGATGATGCTAGAAGAGTAATAGGATGATGGATGTTTGTTGGAAGGCAGAAATTATAGTCTCTATACTAAACAACTATAAATGGACACATATTTACCTTGACTTCCTGCACAACCATGATGTGTTTATTAATCTAAGATTTGTATGGTTATATTCTACAAAAAACTGCTGAGTCATTCTCAAAGTAGAACAATAATTTATTGGACAAAAAATTAGTTTGTTCTACAATATTTAGAGTTTACAAATACTTWAAAAAAAATCTGCTTAGCTTCGCACACAGAAGCAACCTCATACAACATTTGTAAACAACCATAAAAACAAATCAGAGTGGTGAAGGGGTTGTGCTGGTGAAGGACCATATAAACGCTGAGAGAAAAAGACTCACAGTGACATAGCAGTGGGATTTGATCTTATCGATCCAGAAGCCGTCTTCCACCACCGTGCCGGTCCGATTCAACAGCTCCTTCAACTGGCCTAAAGTAAAAGGACGAACCTGTGCACAAACACAGAAGAGTCAGAAATGTTTTAAAACCAGCTAATTTTCATAACGAGGTATTTTAGCACACTGACCTATAATGCATACATTTGTCAGAATTCCTGTAACTTGATATCAGCGTTTGCCGATTTGAATTTTTATTTTTACCCTACAGCCCAAGTCAATCTTGCTCGTCTTTTTTCAGCAATTACATACACATGTTGTAGCAGACTGCTTGTAGAAGGCTCTCACTACATATCTTGCTATATCAAAGCTGAACTGTTACGCAAGTAGAAGTACAGGAGATGTCTGCCCTCAAGAATTCTAGTCCTTCATCTTACAAATTTCAATGCCACAAATAACACCCACAAAAGGAAAGAAAAAACATTTCAGACATCTGAACTAGTGACTTTGATCCTGATTTCAACCAACGCCACAATGTAATCAGTTCATCTGACAGTTACAGTGATGATTCTATTTGCATTCTTGAGTGAGATACTAATGATAATCTCAGCGATAGAGACACAGATGAACTGCAGAAAATGTAAAAAGACAGGAAATGAAACTATACTATAATACTATAAAACATCTGACCTTGCTGTGACCTTGAGCCTGTTTGGAATCAATCCCAAAATTAAATCTGTTCATCCACTGGTTACAATGATAATCTCATAGAAACACTACAAATGCTCTTAATTGGGATTTCACAAAATCTCAGAAGTCACATTTACAGACATATGCATGAACAACCCAAGCACAAGCACTTGGTGATGGAGGTTCAAGAAGCAAGTGTTCTGCCTGCATGAAAATCTAAGCAATGTGTGTAAACCCTGGTCCTGAATTACACCGATTTCCTGCTACAGCACATCCACAAATAGTATGCATTTGTCAAGTTAAACACACATTACTGACTGCGTCCCAGCCCACATCATTCCCGGAGACAGTCAGACGAGCACTCACCAGGTTGCAGACGTGGATAATGTTGGACGCTTTGCCACGAGGAGGAGAGAGCTGGCGGCCTGTGCGCACCGGGTCGTCGATGGTGATGGACACGGCCACTTTCTGCTGACTGATGGAACGCCGCACCACTGAGTCATTAGGGGTCACTAAAAAAAACAAAAAACATTGAAGCGAGAAAAACGAGGCAATTTGATCATTTCTCAGGAGCAAGTGCCAGCTTTAAACAGTCTTGAACAGATGGCTGACTGCTCCTCTCGGTACAGACTGAACGACACGGAGATTAGGATCGGATACACACGAGATGGCAAACCTATTAATATGTCATTAACTGCGCTTGTAAAAACAAAAGTTGGGAGAACAGCCATTAACAACAGAAACACTAAAAATAGTCACCCTTCTTATTGTCACACTCCTGTGTTTCCATGGCAACCTCTGAGGAGCTCTCCCTTCTCTGTTTCTTGGGGGGTTTCTCCTTTTCTACTTCTGCCTGCTCTTCTTCCTCGTCCTCATCTTCATCCTCTTCCTTCTCCTTCTGTCCATTCTCTTGACTTTCAGCTGGAACCACCTAGATACAAAAACAGAAATAAAATTATTTAAAAAAAATTACATTTCGTCACAGTGTGTATGTACACATTTCCCAGATGGTGGATACAGTCGGTTAGATTCGATAGTGTACCTGTGTTACAGTACGTCTGATTTGAAGCCCCTGATCCTCATCACGCTCAGGCTGCTGAGCAGAGTCCTCGTCCCCAGAGAAACGACCCTCATCAGGGTGCAGGTCCACCACAGCCTCTTGCAGTGGCTTAAGGTCTGGGATTAGAGACTGACCACACACACACACAAACATGAACACATTACTACTCATCACTCTAGTCATAGACTTTTAAAAAAAACCTTGTACGTAAAAGCATGCATTTAATTATGAAGCTGAAATTAAATTAAATAAGACGAGAAAGTGGCAAATTTCTATCCTGAGAAATCAAATATATTCTAGGATCACATGCTGAGCCACATGATTTTAAACACAGAAGCTGATAAAAGTACAGATGGTTTTGTAGCAATGGTTAAGGGAATAATCTCATACCTTCAGTGACTCAGTGGTGATACTGATTGATGGCTTTTTGGCAGTGACTGCTGTACTGGAGCCCCACCTCCTCTTCCTACCAGCTCCGCCTCCAGACTCCGCCTCCACTGCCGCTCCTTCTGGTTTAGGAGCTATAAAAGAAAAGCAAATTTTACATGTGTGCATAAATAGGGTGAGATAAAACCCTGAAGTATGCTTCTACCTGAGGCCTCATGCATGGTGTCTGCAGTGTCAAAGACTCTCAACAATATTTCAAATATAATTCAAGAGCTAGTTTGCAGCAATGACAAAAGTATACTGCTAAAAATGTTCTTGTCAAACTGGAACCAAGCGTTCCCTTACATTATTATTATTATTATTATTATATTTTTTATATAATATACAACTATAATACACACAAAGTAGGTCTATGAATTTATCTATATACACACCCACACAAATAAATTATCTACAGTAGTGCTGAACAATTAATGATGTCACACATGTCATTCATGTTGATGTCTTTCAACTCAATTTTAATTATATAGCGATTTTAACAATGGTCACGGTCTCAAAGTAGCTTTACAGAATCAAATATGTTTGGAAAGCGTGGAAAAATGTGTTTCAATTATAATTGTAATAATAATAAAAGCTCTGAGATGACATGTTTTGCTCTTAGTTTATAGAAAAAAAAACGTTTAACAGTTTTGAAAATAGCAACACTGAGTCACAAAAGACCAAGACTTTCTTTTAACAATAATAATAATAAAATTAAATACTCACTGGTGAGTGAAATCTTGCGAGCAGCAAATGCTTTTGGAGTGGTGCTCTGAAAAGACAGAGGATGACAAAAAAAAAAGAAAAGAAAAAGACCCATGTGGGTTCAGGGAGGGATATGAGAGAGAGAGACAGACAGCCAGACAGACAGCAGGTGGGAGGAACAGTGGGAAAGAGGGAGGGGTGATAGAAAAGAAAAAAAAAAAAGAACAGACAAAGCTATCAATAAACCAACATTAGATCAATGAATGCTGTGACAGACTGAGGCAGTCTAATACACTGCCGCATTGTCTGTCAAAAACAATAAATACCAAGTTCCTCATAGCAAAGGAACTTGTAGGCTATGAAATTCATGCTTGACCCATAAATTCTAGTCTAATCCCTGCATAATGTCAATAATACTATAAAACCTCAACACCCCAACTTAATCTACTGCCCTTCACACACAAAATAAAAGCTCTGAATATTAACCAAAAAGACACTAATATATCTGTTTATAAAACTGAATACATCTTGGGTTTTAAAAAAAAGGGTATTTCCTGGTACCATTGACACCTGATTCCTCTCTGGCTTGGCTATGGCCCAACCGCATGGCACTGTATCTAGGCAACAAAGGTCCAATCAGAAGAAGCTGAGGAGTGAAGTTGAGAAGCGCTCACAAAACCGAGCGTGCTGATTGGCCGGCTGATTTGGAACTGCCTTTGGACTTTAACTTTTGTCGGGAGTGTTTTTTTTTTTTTTCTCTCAATGTGTGGCTTTTTAAGTGTGACTGAGGACAATGTCTTTGATGTGACGGTGATTTCAAATGAATCAGAAACAGTCTTGGAGAGGTGTGGTGCATTCATGCAATCTTGTACATAGTCTCTGGGATCAGCGGTGTCCAGACAAAACAGCTCTCTCATTTCACGTTATACAGCATGTGAGAGCAATCAGTGTCATGTTACAGTATAAACGTGTTGCTTTAATAAAGCAAAACTAGTCCATAATCCATTTGGCAGACAGTGAACACCACAGTGGCATGTGGTAGAAGGGCATTTTTAAGCTCCAAGCTGATGCTGATTAAAGTCCTTAGTTATTTCCCTTCAGGCAGACACTAATCCACTGAGACGGTGTTGCGTCACAGGCTGATGAGTGGACTGGCCACAGACTTCATGAAAATATGCATGCTGCGGCTTTAGAATGAGACACATCCAGACACCTCCTTGATTAACCTTGAGCTCATGATGGTTACCGGGATTCTGGAAAGTTCATTTGTGGCGTTGTTCCTCAAAACACCTCGGCGCCCTCTGGCAGACTGTTCACATGTAAGTCACAGCAGCTGGCATCATCAGTCTCTCAGGAAACGGATGACTCCATGGTTAATTCTTAGCAGCCTGGAGCCTTGTTCATGTATGCTAGCAGAGTAGAGTCATGTGCAGATTAGTCTGTATGGTCAAGAGGGCTGACCAGAGCTGAGGCGCAATGTTCATCAAAGTCCATTACATGACGACATGCTGTTCAGGGAGCAGGACATACACAGGTGGCCATGGCGTTAAACCACCCCGTGCCTATCGAGCTCCGAAGAAAAGTCCATATGGCATATGAGTGAAGTCTGGATCTGTAGGTGGACCACAGAGGATGGGACTAGAGGAGCAGTCTGGTCAAGACGGCTGCCACCTCGACCCACCCGTTCGACTCGTTAGCCTTCTCCCAAGCAGTCCTATCAGGGGCCACATCAGTTTACGCAGTGAGCAACGTGGCCAATCATCCGCCAGGATTCCATCAGGTGAAGGCTAAGTGTGCGGTGGCGACTCTGCCTGAGGGGGCTAGCTCATAGCGTGGCAGTGATGGAGGTAGAGGAGGAGAGGTGGAGGTAGTAACGCAGGTACCAGTATGAGCAATGGAAGAAGGGAGGGCACCTTCATAACAAAGCAATCAGTGGGTTTTTAAAAACACAACAGTTCATACCACTCGATTAAGACAGAAGAGCAGCACAAAGAGAAAGAGAGAAAGTGTGACAGAATAAATGACAGAATAACAGGAAAAACATAATGTGAGGAAAATAAAGCAGAAGGAATGATTGAGAGCTAGTGAGAAGAAAAGGAAGGAGGTAGAGGAGAGTCTGGCTATCTCGCTACATTTCGTCAGGGATATTACAATTAAAGCACTCACTCTCTCACTCACTTTCCCTCTCTCACCCACACACGGACTGCTCAACTTCAGGATGACGCTAGAAAACGACACCTGTTTAGTTCCTGACTCACATAGACATTTGGTTATTGATCCTAATGTGCGGGTCACACTTGGTATATCAATGAGGGGAGCAAACATCTGTATGACGTTTCTTCAGTGATGACTCTTGCACTGTTCCTGGGCAGCAATAAAACCAGCACATGTGGGATGAGTTTCTGATGGGTTGTATTTCCTGTGTCACATGCTCACTATTCACAATAAAGGGTCCAAGTGGGCAAAGAATCACTAAGACAGAACAACTGTGCTGGCTAGGAGACTAAACAGGACAAGTAGCAGTCAGACATCTTTATCTACCCAAATGTGAGGCAATATCTGCATAGGAAGGATGTCATGTGACTGAGTTTTAAGAAAAACAAAAAGGTAAGTTGGTTTTTGATTTTCAAAGAAATTACAGCAAGACACCATGTACGTTTCACACTGCCAAAAATGCTTTCACATTGCCAATGCTGCAAAGGGATGATGGTTAAGTAATTAACTAACTAATTAAAAGATGTTTGTTTTTCTGAGAGGAATAGAGTTTGGTCAGTTTAAAATATATTACACATACCTGTGTGACTGCTAATATATACACATGCAGGCTGGCCTGCTTTAAGAATGCATCTAGCTCTTTTAAGCTCTTCTCGACACGCACCTTTCTTCATCACACTCACAGCACCTAACTGACGAGCTGTAGACTGTACCTAATTTCACACACTGTTAGCCACCCGCAACCCCTGACAATATAATAGCAGCTACAGACAGAGAGAAAGAAAGCGAGGGAGGAAAGCTTGCTCCAAGAGAGCTACTTTTACAAATAAAAAAATATATATATATTATATAAATATATTTATTTATTTTGGCTCTATTATTTTTTTAATACTACTTCAGCTAATAAAGTTCAGATTTATATTTGACTTTAAAAAAACAAACAAACAAAAAAATAATTATAAGCACTTGTAAATGCCAAATTGATTACAGGTCGGAATAACGTAGCCATACACCCTGCCCCTGCTCCTTGTTGTCTTTCCAGAGGGTCTTATTACCTCATCAGGACGGGACTCGCTGGTCTCAGGCACCTCCTGTGAGGCAGGATGAGCCAGTGCGCTCTCAGACTCGGGCTGTTCCTGGAGCTCCATGGAGACGGGACCTGTGGGCTCAGCAACTGTGGCCTGCTTTACATCCCTAGAGAAAGAGAGAGAGACGGTACAGAAAGAGGGAGAGAGAAATGTGACAATGACTGCACCAAGTGTTATATCATCACAGAGGGTGTGAGGGAAAATATGAAAAGGTGTGAGGTAGGAGAAGACAGACAGAATAAAAAAGGCATAGTGAAATAGACAGGAAACACAAAGCTAGAGTACTCTCCATAGACCGGCAGTTTCCTCGAAGCGCAAGCTAAATTAATCACCGAGATCTCATTGACATTGTGAAACAGTGAGAATTTTGGGAGGGGGAAAGTGCGAGATGTGAAAGATGGAAAAACAAACAAGAAGAGAGAGAGTGAGAGAGGTAAGGTGACTGAGGATAGTGATCTGGGTTACTATAACTATAAATAACCCAGCAGCTAAATGACACCCAGGCATGTCAGGGTCAAACACACATACACACACCCACAAAGACAGGATTACACACACACACAACCGTAATGGAGTGAAAATTTTTCTTCCTTGTAGCAATGAAAACTTCTTTCAACCTCACCAACAATCAAACACGTCCAACTCCGGTAAACGACTAGATGGATGAAAGCAGGAAAGCATACAACACACGCAGACAACAGATGTTCGAGAGAAGTGGATGCCGGAGACAAACAGAACAAATCGATAAACAGTAGCGTACACCATTAGGGCAAGAACATCAAACCTCATTTAGCCATTATGTCACACTATCAGCTGGAGATCTGCTGGCCAAGGTAATCGCATTCATCACCCCTTTAAGCTGCCTCTGCCGTGACCACTCATGCTTTTATGCTACTCTTTAACACACAAATGCACATACATACATACACACACACACCTCCTGCCGTTCAACTCAATACCATGAACAGGTGTGCAAGCGAGTGCTGGTCCTCTGAGACACGGCAGCGCTGTGATTACTCTCAAGAAGACAGAGGTCTCCTCCTACTACCTGGTTTCGCATTTAAAACCAAGAAGTGGACCTTCGAGCATGTCCTCCTAGCTGGAGGACAGAAAACAAACGGGTCTTGCGAAGTAAAATCGGACACAGTACAGAAAAATTAACACATCAATAAGACATCATTAATCACTGGCACTGAACTAAAGCGGAATCTACCGTTCCCATAACGCGAAGACTAATTTGTAAAGCATGACGCGTATATAAATAGTGCCACAGAAGTACGTCTCCCTATAAAGCGGCGCGGCTGTGTGCTTGGTCTCGGCGCAGAACGCACATTTGTGGGATTTGCTACCAAATGACAGCAACTAATCTGTTCTCCCTGGGGGGCTGCACCCCAAACTCCCCCACACCGTCTCCTTAACAACCGAGGGGCTGTGTCAGGGAGCTGCTCCTTCACACCCAGGGGNGGGGGGGGGGGGGAGACAAGGACAAAATCGAAGAACAAAGCCCAGGAAATCTGATATTATATACCTCATGTAGATATAGAGTCACCAGCTTATAAGTCCATCAGGGTATAGCTGGATTTGAGCTGGAAAGGGGGAAATATTATGCAATCGTGTGCGAAAGGCTTTTGCCACTTAGGAGGAAAATTCCCGAAAGTCTCACGATTTCCTTCATATCGAAGTTGAGAAGTAACAAAGCCGTGAAGCCACGCTGGTTATTAGGAACACTAAGACGCGGCACGATGATAAAGACGACATTAATCAGCCGGACGTTATTACCGATTCACAGCCTCACGCCACTCGGCTCTCTCCATCAGAGATGTTCACGTTATCATCCGGACGCTAATGGCTAGAAGTCCCCTTCCCCCATCGCCAAGGAAGGCCACGCTCCTCTTTCCCTCCCGCAGCACACCGCGACACACACACGCGCAGCGCATACAAAAATATAAAAAATAAAATAAATCCTCCGCCGATTCTAAATCGATCATCACTCACACAATCACTGTCTCCGCGCACCGAAGCCCAGTTTCCCGTAACCGCCCGGACCGGACTGGGTTTATATATATGAGAAAAGCGCCCTATACATTCCCACTGCTACAGTGTAGCTACACCGCGCTAGGACATTTCATCCTTCTCCCCTCTATCTGTCTCTCTCTCTCTCCCTTACCCTCCTTTATTTCCGTCGGACAGCATGTCGACGGGCTACAACTCGATGCGCTACGGTCTTGCGTCTGTATCTGCCGCTCGCGGCCGCGTGCGCACGACCCGAAACCGTGGGAGCGCGGAGAGACGGCCGTTTTGTGCAATGCGTCGGTCTACGCGCAGCAGCGCTCACTTAGCGGCCATGTTGAACAGAGCTCGGGGGAGTGGGAGGGGCCAAGGCGAGGGCGGGGCGACACTTCCGACTCAGCCACGCACGCCGGGTCGAAGGCTGGCCGCGCTGAATGCCTGACCAAAAAAAGCCTACTAATGCTTGCTTCCGGATAAACAAGCTTTGTTTTTTCTATTATTTACTGTAAAAGCATGCGAATCCAGAAAGCATTTTCTTTTTTCTTCTTCTTCGATAAATGTAATCAATAGCACCAAAAACATCTGTGCACACAACACAAGTCCCTAATTTATATAAAAGCCATCAATAGAAACGCGGATGAATCAGGCATTCAATTTACTTCCGCAGACCCGGATCGTCCTTCTAACGTTATGAAACATCACTAATTGAATGCCTGCTTTAGTTTAGTCAGCTCGGTTATATGAGCTTCAACTTAATAGTAATAATAATAATAATAATAAAAAAAAGAGTCTAAAATGTACATTTTCCTCGAAGTGGTATCCTCCACAGACACAGCGAGAAGTCTTTCAATCTTGGGGTGTGGGATCTTAAAACACTCGTTTCTACCATAACAGAATTATAGTTCAGTTTAAAGAACCTGGGCCTTCTGAGAGACGACCTCAGTTGTTAAAAGACCGGTTCAGTTTCAGCATAATAATAATAAATAAATAAAAAGGTTCAGAGTTTACATCCAGGCATTTCAAAACAAAAACGAAAGGCCAACAATGTATGAATGTATATTTGATCTTAAGAAAATACTACAAAACCTGTTTACCTGCATGGTTTTGCATATCTGCTTCAGCACAAGAGACACATTATTTCTCTGCCTTCAGGACTTCTATTAGTAGTGATAATCCCCTCCTCACCACCCACTACACTACTGTGGTGTTACATCATGTACATGTCATGTGTTGTATTTACTGTTTTGTCCTCTTTATTGTATGCATTATGTAATCTGCTGTGCATTGCCACTTTGTCTCGCTCAGTCTTTTCATTTCCATTTCTACTGTACACTTGTACATGGTTATCTTTGCGATAAAACTCTTTAATCTCATCCCGATTTAGTACTTTTCATGTTTTTCACCTACAACTGTACATGACCGTTTACTCTAATAGGCGAACACAAAACCTTCAATGTGCTTATATCATATTTTTTCTGAAAACTACATAATATTCACAATATCAGATGAAAAATACAAATTTAAAAGTACTACTTCAGCACACCAAAAAAAGTAGTTTAAAAAAAAAAAAAATTGTTCCCCAAAAACTGAATGACATCATAACTGGATATATAATAAGTGCAACTCTTCTCATCAACAACCACTTAGTTACGTAAACTATAATTCACAGCCTATCTGACAAAAATAACTCATGATTCATAGTACTGGCCGGAGGAGGATGGACTCCCCCCGCCGAGTCTTTGTTCCACCCAGCTTCATCTTAGTTATTGAGATTTATCCTGTACTCCGTCACCACTGGTTTATTCACCAACCAGGAAGGCACAAATATTTGTAAAGAACCTTTTAAACGACTTAAAAATATACACAGACAGCAGCACATCCACTTGCTTACCCTCACAAAAACAAAAATTCTGTTTCGTCCAGAAACCTATACGTTCAACTTAGCTCTTCTTCTTACCTGACATTTGATCTACATAACACAAACGACTCAAGATATGTTTGGTGATCAGACACTGCAGGGGGTAAGAGCTTGAATACAGAGCAGCAGTACACAAACAACAGCATATACCTGTTGTAATCACTATAATTACTTGCAAAGATGCACCATATGATGAAACATAACAAGCAGCACTTAAGAAAAAAAAAATCTACCTACAAAAGAATTAAACTCTGAAGCACTGCTACTCTTCTCCAGGCATAGCATTCTGTCAGTGCTTAACTCTATAGCTCATCTCTTCATTTAACCTTCTAAGTGTTTATGCACCGCCACTTTCAGCTGTGTGCGCGCTGCTGAAAACAAACATTGTTTTAGAACAGAGGAAATAATTGCATTAAATAATAATTAAAATCCTCAAGAGAAACTCTGCACTTCTGTGCATTTGTCCATATCTCAAGGTCTTCTATACTTTACCTTATACTCGTAACAAAAATCTTTTCTGCAATATGAATGGCAAAACTGCCTATTGATTTGCAGTGTTTTATGTTTCCCTGCTCACAATGAATGGTGCAGCCAGCCTCAGGGATCTGCAGTGCATTATTTGAGTTTATACGTGGTGTGCATGATGATTACAAAGAGCATATTTTGAGGACAAATCACAATGTCCATGACTATTATAAACATTCCTTCAGCTTTAGAAGAATTACAATAAATACACATAACACACAGTTAGCTGTTAAAATCCCTGCATCAGTATTTAAATTCAATACAGACCAAAGGTGAAAAGATCTGTAGTATATGATCAATGTTAAAAACTGGGAAGTGGCATTTGGCAATTTGTTTCATTTATCAAACTGAAACCTAAGGAATTTATTCATAAATCTTTTGCAAGAGCATTTGCCTGCCATGGTACAATAAATATTAGAATAAGCAGAGCTGCTAGTTGGTATATTGCAGTTGGGACAGAAGTTTACATTCACTCATCATAAATGTGCACATAATTACAATATTGGGCCTTGACTGATATATTTGATGTAGTATGTTCCTGGGGCAGAAGGATTAACAAACATGCATCTTAAACAGAAAAAAAACTTATGAATTAAAAAAACAACAACAATTCATGTTGGGTTTTCTGATATCAACAAAGGTCATTAATGTCAGTTCTGCTGAAAGTCTTGAAATAACTTAATTTGCCATGTCCAAAACCTCTAAATTTCCTGGTAGTGATTTACTATGCATATACCAGAAGACCAATAGAGACAGAGAGAGAGAACACCTATGCAGAGCTCAAAAGCCAGTAGTAAGGCATGTGTGTGAATTTCACTTAATAAAAGGTTCACTGTGAAAAACTGGAAATTAAAGAACAGACTCACAGCATCACATAGTCACTAATTATCTGCATTCTATCTAGGTGTGAATGCTTTCCCCACTTACACTAGGCACTCGGGTCCTTCACAAAGTGGCGCTTGGCCACTCCCCCCGGCCAGCACAAAGTCTTTCCCTCTGATTCTAGCAGCTGTTTTGCTCGAGTTAAGAGTGAAATGTTCCCACACTTGGAAGGTTTTTGTTTGTGAAGGTGTTTGCCATCATGCGATTACTCACTTCTCTCCAGTAAGCCTAACACCTACATGTCAGAGCATTCACAGTCTGATTCAAGTGAATCAAGCACAATCACACCAACTAATGGACAAGGAAATAAACTGCCAACTAATTTGATCATCGTTTAAGTATATTGTAAGTAAATTTTAGTTGATGACGATGATGACCCATACCAGGTTGCCATGGCTGTGTCTATAAAGCTCATCAGCTTTTGAAACACAAGTTCAGTCATGATTAGTAATGCTGATTATAAAACATGAACATGGGCTGATGGGTATCAGTTGCATTGAACTGATGGCGGCTTAAATGAAACAGTGGCTGAAAAATTTCTCCCTTCAGTTTGCATTTTCTGGACATTACCTGTTCATTTAATAACTCTGAATCTGCTTGAATGCAGTCACACAGATGATTTTTATAATCCCACGCACAAATACACGTAATTTAAAAATCAACATCAACCTCTCGTTCTAATTGGTAAAGCAGGCTTACAGTGATTATAACAGACCCGTGATTGACTGAAGGTAGGCTCTGGCACATGTTGTCGGTCCTCTTGCTGAGGAGCTGAACACGCTAAATATAGACATTTCCTTTAAAGTAATATTGTTATTTAAAATTTCATCTTCCTCCAGGCTAAGAAGAGAGTGCTGCAAGTGATCAGCATGTGATAAAGTAACCCTAATAACAATAAATATCATATTACAATAACAGATAATATGCTTATTTTGTTGTGGCTTAAAGTTTATGAAGTTATCCATAGTTATATGTTCAGGAGTCGGAGGAGTGATAATTTACTTTATAAGATCTATAGAATGAATAACTGATTTGATGAGGTGTGTACGATACTTTTACCCAAAGATTATTCATAACTGTAGAAACCCTGAGCAGGTGGCTCCTATTTACTTACATTCATCACAGGAGTGAGCAAAGTAGTACGTAACTTCAAGTTGGACTGGCCCTATATGGATGTGTGCGCATATATATCACACATACACACGTGTGCGTGCAAGTGAGTGCGTGCAAGTGAGTGCGTGCGTGCGTGCGTGCGTGCGTGCGTGAGTGAGTGACTAGTTGTAGCAGCTAACCTCAAATGTTCTTCCTTCTCCTCTGACGCATCATCTGGGCTGCTTGCTTTCTTCTCATCCTGTTATAAATAAAACACAAAGAAACACACTAGCAGAGCAAAACCAGAAAAAAAATCCAATCTACTATAAACTGAGTTAAACACAGAGTGAGACAACATACTATGCTCTCCATGTACAACAAATGCAAGCGTCTTGACTGATATCAAATAATACATCTCCTGTGTGTATCCATCAGAGCACACTGAGTGTGAGAAGTTGAGTTGAACTCATGTACGCCCAGGCAGGCTGGCGCATCGGTATTAGCATGGCGAGCTCATCATAGGAAACACAAGCAGAGGTAAACTAATACCAATTAAAGCACCAACACACACTGGACAATCACATACCTGATTCTGTCTGGGTTTGCGCTGTGGGGAGGAGCCTGTGGAACTGGAGGAAGAGGATTCGGAATCGGAGTCGGAGGATGAAGACTGGCTGGAGGGTCGCTCTGGTGATTTTTCCCTCTCTGTGGTTGTTACTCTCCCTTTCTCTGTAGATCTCTCTCCAGTTGTGGACGTCTCCCTTTCCCTCTCTGTGGATCTGTGTCTATCTTTTTCTGCAGATCTCTCTCTTCCTCTCTCCGCAGACTGCTCCTTCTCTCTTTCTACAGATCTCTCCTTTTCTCCTTCCATGGATCTCTTCCTTCTCCTTTCTTCAGATCGCTCCCTTACCCTTTCTGCAGATCTTTTCCTTTTTCTTTCTGCAGATCTCTCTCTTCCCCTCTCTGCCGATCTCTCCCTTCCTCTCTCAGTAGATCTCTCCCTCCCGCCCCTCTCCGCTGATCTCTTCCTTTTTCGTTCTGCAGATCTCTCCCTTCCTCTCTCTGCAGATCTCTCCCTTCCTCTCTCTGCAGATCTCCCCCTTCCTCTTTCCATAGATCTCCTCCTTTTTCTCTCCGAAGATCTCTCCCTTTTTCTCTCTGAAGATCTCTCCCTTCCCCTCTCCGAAGATCGCTTCCTTTTTCTCTCTGCAGATCTTTCCCTTCTTCTCTCCGCAGATCTCTCCTTTGCTCTCTCCGCAGATCTCTCCTTTGCTCTCTCCGCAGATCTCTCCTTTGCTCTCTCCGCAGATCTCTCCTTTGCTCTCTCCGCAGATCTCTCCTTTGCTCTCTCCGCAGATCTCTCCTTTGCTCTCTCCGCAGATCTCTCCTTTGCTCTCTCCGCAGATCTCTCCTTTGCTCTCTCCGCAGATCTCTCCTTTGCTCTCTCCGCAGATCTCTCCTTTGCTCTCTCCGCAGATCTCTCCTTTGCTCTCTCCGCAGATCTCTCCTTCACTCTTTCTGCTGGTATCTCCCTTTCCCTATCTGTAGATTTCTCTCTTTGTCTATTTGTGGGCACCTGGCTTTCTCTCTCCGCGGGCACCTGGCTTTCTCTCTCCGCGGGCACCTCGCTTTCTCTCTCCGCGGGCACCTCGCTTTCTCCAACCACTGCGGGCACCTCGCTTTCCTCCACCGCGAGCACCTTGCTTTCTCTCTCTGCGGGCAACTCGCTTTCTCTCTCTGCGGGCACCTCGCTTTCTCTCTCCATTGGTTTCTCACTGTCTACCTCTGCTTTCATATCTTCAGGTGGTGGAGATGGGGGAAGTGATGAAGGACTTCTGTCTTCTGTTGCTTCTACTGCCTCTGCAGGCTCCTTCTTCGCTGCTTGCACCTCCATTTGCTCTTCCTGCTCCTTTTCAGGTGAGGACTGTGGAGGTAAAGCGGGAGCTTCAGTCTCCATTTCAACATCTGCATGCTCTGGTCCTGACATGAGGACTGATACTGGCTCTGGTTTGGAAGGGGAAATGAGGCACTCGGGTGGAGGAACTTCAGAAAAAACGCGTGCTCGTCTTGCGGGAGCAGGTGGGGAAGGAGGAGGTGAGGTTCGCTGGAAGTCATGGGAGTCCTGAGAGGGTGATGTCTCTCTTTCATGTTGACGCGATGAGGCATTAAAATTCTCCTCTGTCTCCTTCTCTTTCTCCTTCTCCTCACTACTTTCCTCCTGGTCATCTTGCTCCTCTTCGTCATCCGGCTGCGAACTTTCTTCTTGTTCATCCTCGGCTTCTTTCATCTCCACTGACTCCTGAGGGCTGCTTTCTGTGATAGAGGGCATAATGGGTAGAGACTCGGGCCCCTCAGGCAGCTGCTCTTGGAGTGAATTTTGATGATCAGGAAGCATTTCAGGATCACAGCTGGTGTGATCGTCATCATTCGCTCCTCTAGAAAACACAAGCACCCCAGGTCCAGGCTCAACCTGTTCTCCAGTCGCCGCGTTGGCATCTCCTTCTTCCTCTTCATCTTTCTTTTGCCCACCATCAAAAGCCCCCTCAGACTCCATCTTGCGCACCAGCAGACTGAGTGGCCCAGGCCTGCGCAGGGATGGAGGCTCAGGACTGCTGGATCTGGAGCTGGAGCTTGATTCCTGCCTCTGCAAAGAAACTGGAGAGGACACGGCGGCCCCTTCTGGGGCTTCAGGTTCATCCTGCTCCGGGGGGCTTTGTTTGGGGGTGTCGGGCAGAGGGAAAGAAAGCTCTGGGGGCGGAGAGGGAGGAGGAGTGGGCTGTCGGAGCTGCAGTGGAGAATGATGGGGTGGAATGTGTTGAGGCGGCTGAAGCTTGCGTCTCGATCGCTGCGCTGGAGGCGTGTGAATGTTCTTTCTTCCACGAGATGAAGGACCCCAGTCATCATCCTCATCGCTGTCATCATCGTCGTCATCCTCGTCCTCATCGCTGTCCTCCTGTGTGCGTGCAGACTGGCTGAGATGCGGCATCGGATGAGCCGGGCCTGCTTCTACGGGGGCAGTTCCTTCTCTCTGTTGTGGCCGAGGTACAATCAGGGGAACACCCTGTCGCTCTGGCTGGCCGACCACACGCACAGAAAGTGAGGCGACTGCACGGGGAGGGGAGGGAGTGGCGACCTCCTCCTGGGAGAATGATGGGCGCCAGATCTTGGCTGTGGGGACATCAGGGGGATCATGCGATACTGAAGCAGTGCCTGCGTCCAACCTGTGGCCTCCCAGAGCAACCGGATCCTGCGGACCCAACTGATCACCTCCTCCATCCTCTGGCACAGAGGGCCGAGATGCTACAACATGATGCTTAAGAGGAGACAGAAATAATGGGCAGAAATTATAAAATATTAAAAGGCACACTTTGCCTAAATACACAGTGAAGAAATTAAGTCATTTTGAAAACTTACCTTACAGTTAAGTAATTTAGAGCACGTCCATATTTAAACGTGATCTACTTTGGTTATCCCTAAAGCTAGGAATATCCAGTACAACATTATTATAAATCCTATATTATTATGAAACTGAGTGGGCTAGTACGTTAGCTATATAGTTACATTTATACAGCAACTTAAGGCTTTGTCTCTAACTTTATCAGGAATATATTTATTAACTTATTAAATTCAAATTTGTGTTTATATTGAGCTTTATTTCCTGTTGATTATGCAAAAAAGCCATAATCAACAAACAAAAGTTGGGACAGTATGAAAATTGGATTTCTTTCTTTTTTTTTTTTACTGTATAGAAAACATACCTAAAACAACCTAACATTATTTTATAAATGTAACGCTTAAATTTCATTAATTGTTGAAAATGTGCACTTATTTTAAATCTGGTGGCTGCAACATCCTACAAAAATAGTCTGGACAGTTGACTGCTTATCAGTGTTTAACATCATTTCCGTTAACACTAGTGGGAGTTTCCCCCTATTCTTCCATTATATATTGGGTCTTCGTTGCCAAATTTCAGAAAAGTCTTTGACACCTCTGGACATACACATAGCAGTCAAACGTTTGGACAAGCCAATGTTGGACAATGTTTTTTGTTTAGTAATAAATACTGGACTTACATAATTAATAACAACAATAATCAGTTGTTATTTTAAGACACAGAGGTCAAGTGTTCTTTAACAGTTCTTGCAAGAACAGTATTGTCAAGTGCACTCACAAAACCCAAACGTGATGAAACTGTCTCTCATGAAGACCATCCCAAGAAAGCAAGACCAAGATTTACCTCTGCTGCAGAGGAGAAGTTCATTTAGAGTTACCAGCCTCCAAATTCACCAATTCACAAACAGCACCTCAGATTAGAGCCGTTGTGAAGGCTTTACAGAGCAAAAGTAACAGACACATCTCAAAATCAAATTGCCAAGCCTCACCCCATATTAATCGGACTTGGCCTTTCTTTAAAACTGCTTGTACACTACACCATAATTGATTCACCTGTTTAAAAGCGATTGCTTCTCATCACCTTGTAATTTCTTCACATCACATAGTCATTTCTCACTAAATTTGTCTTAACTAACTTTCTTGGAGGATGTTGTTTTTAAGTGAAAATAAACATCAACACCACCTCGTTTATTATGTATGCTGCAAATGAGCGACACCTACACTGCATCTTACCAGCAATACAGCGGAGCCACGTAGCAGCAATTAAACAAAACAATAGCTTTCAAGACTCAATAGAAACACATTTTGATAATCTTGTTTCCCAAACACTTTCATCAGTCGCATTCAATTTCAGGCTGAATAATGACTGAGATGAGTGCACATGAGTGAAATGTTGCTGAAGGAGTGACATTGTGAAGTTTTCATGTACAGGAGTGACATAACTGTGCATAAAAGTGTGGTTAGAATGACTTAAATTCCTTTACAAACATCTTATAATCATGTAGTTTTCTGCAATCCCAGAATCTCGGAGACCAACAATGACTGAACAACAAACAAGCTGGTTTGCTTTAAATCATCATTTAGTCTGTCTTTTTTTGTGATCAACACCTTAAATAAACTATATACAATATATAAATGGCTGAAGTCTGACTTTCTGATAACTTGTTAAGTGAAAGATAAACAAGCACCGCTGGTGTCTTTACAACAGACGTGCACACAATAAGGACACCGGTTCCAGGTGTGTTTGCTTAGAAAATGTGTTTGCAAACCTTGTCTGGCAGGTAGGAGGTGCTGTCGTTGGCAGCTGTGTGATCGTCTTCCTCGGGGCCGGCAGGGCTGTCTGTATCTAAAAATCATACAACACGGGTTGGAGGCCACAGCAAGAAAAAAATATATTTCAACCTAGTACACATCAACTACGGATTTTCACTACTGTACATGAAGAGGTGAATATTAATCAAGAAGAGCTGCGTAGAAAGAAGAAGATACGTTTCCTCAGAGCACACTGGGAGTGTGAGAAGTTGAGTCGAACTCATTTACACCCAGACAAATCTGGTGCGTCGGTATTAGCATGGCGAACTCATCATAGGAAACATCAGACAATAAGGAACAAAGAGCAAGCTAGGATGAAGGCAAAGAACGACTTACGATGCAAAACTTAAACCTTTAGGCTTTACTCACATGTTACTTAAAATTAGTCCTAATACTTAAACCTGGCAAACATGACCAACATGAGCAATGTTCACGTGAATAAGCCAGTTGTGGAGATTTATTTTGATAATATTAATAGGCACCATTTAACAGCAAAATAAAAGTAACAGTAAAACACTGTTTAACYGAATTGCACAACACATGTAAATGATAAAATATAATTCACATCCTTACAAGAATGTGTTACTGATAAAAGAAACAAAATGCTTTGAATAGAAACAACAAAATACATTCAGTACATTAACTTGTGATTAAAACATGTTACACTTAATAATAATGGCAATGTGAATAATGAAAAAAGTAATTGGTGTGACAACACTCCAAGAATTGTTAAGTCTCAGGTCAAATTTGTGCAGTTATGTACAGTTTGTGCAGTTTAAGGAAATTAGGTACCAGGTTTTATTGAACACCCTGCAGAAACATCCACAGTTCTTCTAAGGACTTTGACCCATTTCCTTTTTGTATGCAAGACCCAGCAACCTCCACTGCGTTCTTTCGTCTAAAAAGTGGTTTCTTGTATAATATGCTGCTTCCTTTTCTGCCATACAGGCATTTTCTCTAACATTTTTTGTTGGAATAATAATATTTGGAAATAGGAAATGTTTTTGCACTACAGTTATAAAATAAATAAATAAATCCATCAAAGAAAGTTTGTACTTAAAAACACAGTGTATTTAATACTTTTGACAGTACTGTATATCAGGATTTAAAAACACAATCTGCAGAATATATATATATATATATATATAAATTCACTTTATTGTTAGTGTCTTTTTTTGGTATATATGCACGACCCACGTTCGAAAATAGAACACATCTAGTATAATACAACAGCCCTAGTGTAAATAATATGTAACAAAGCTCTCTACATTAAGAAACTGCTATGTAATCATACACAAGTGATCTCCAGATACAGCCTCATTTATTTGTTTTGCATTAAAGGAGGTCCACACTGCTGGGTTTTGCTGTCAGAGTCTTTTTAACCATCAGTTTACTCAGCTTGCATCTTACCGCCTGCCTCAGCTGCCTCGCGTGCCTCTCGCTCCATTCTCTGCCGCAGGAGCTCTTGCTGTTTGGCCAGGTACTGTTTAATAAAACTGTTCTGGCTCATCTCCTCCCCTATCTAGAGCACAAACAAAACAATGCATGTCAGGAGGATGCCACACATCTTACTTTCTCAAAGTTTCTGCACCAAATTTTCATATATGCTTAACAGCTCATTGCAAACAAATGCTCGACCCACTCAATCACGCCATCTCTCTGTTTCTTTAATGGCGAGTTAATCTACATGCAAAGGTACTGAACAGCTGATGCAGTGTAAAGCTTCATATTTAGCCAGGCCTTATTCTTCACACCTTACTCTTCTACATTTCTGTATTACATCTAAATAGCAAATGGTAAGAATACTTTCAAGTGTCAATTATTCCGACCTGTGAGTTGGGCTGCAGGCCCGAATGAGAGGTGGAGGTTCTCTGCAGGCTCTCCAACATAAGTGCCTGCATTACAAACAGCAATCACACAGAGTCCATAAAAAAAATTCATTGCAAAGTTAAACAGTGAAGGAAAAAAAACATTAAAAGTTCATAAACGACTGTTTGTTGATCTGTTTCCATCAGAGCACACTGTGAGTGTGAGAAGTTGTGTCAAACTCATTTACACCCAGTCAGTCTGGTGCATCGGTATTAGCATGGCGAACTCATCATAGGAAACATTGAGGAACAAAGAGCAGGCTAGGAGGAATGCGAAAAAAAAAACACTTGCAATGCAAAACTTTTAGTAAAACAGAATTACTCACATATGATGAAAAAAATTAACGCTTTAACCTGCACACTTTAACCTGTGTGTCCTTTCATCTAGCACTGTAGCATTAACAGTATATACAAGTTAGTGCATTGTCATGCATTAAATCTTCTACATTAAACATTGAACTTAACTGTTAGAGTTGAGTGTGTGTGCACTGTATGCGTGTTAAAATGAGCAACCTTAAAAACTCAAAATAAGCAACGTACAAAATGTTTAATTGCAAATGAGGTTTAAAAAAGTTTTTAAAACTATGTTAGTGTTAAATTCAGAAAGCAAATGTATAAATCGTCAATAAACAGTCAAAATATTACTGTGCACATGAACACATCTGTAATGAGGCAATCCAAGGAATTTATTTATGTTACCCTGGCAACAAAAGTAAAGTCTGAGAACTGCTAAAACAAGGTGGTTTCACTTTAAGTGTCTGCCTGTGAATCTGCCCAATTTAGAAAGCCTTTAAGCACCACAAATCAGATAGCTTTAAATACAAAACACTAAAAAGTGAAATACAAAACAACACTGGCAAGCCATCTCTACAAAAAATATATAATAATGTCCAATGTGGTACGTCATAGATACACACCTTCGAAAGGTTTACAACATTACTGCGCCTTGTATTGTGAACACTAATAAAAAAAAAGTGTTATTTACAGTTTAGTTAAGCAAAGCAAAGAAAAAATCTAACATTATAGTGACAGTAACCTGGTTACTGTCCCTGGTTTGAATGCGCATCCTGTACAGTTTTCGGAGCGGTTTCAGTTTGTATTTATACAGTGTGTGTGTGTGTGTGTGTGTGTGTGGCGCCAGTCCATGTGTTTATTCATGCCGGTTTCACTCTGCACAGGACTGGTGTGTGTGTAGTGAACAATTCACTGTTCGTTGAGAAAGAAATGCGCTGGTGATACCGAGGACAAAAGAATTCCGTTTTTTTTTGTCCTCCGACTGTAAACGTTTTTCAACAGCAGAAGCAACGCAAAGTGGGTAAACCGGGGAGCAACGCGTCGTGTTACGGTGCTTAAATTATTTAAACAATGTGGTCTAAAAACACACCGTGGAATATTTTGAACCAAAATATTCAACAAATGAACAACAACAATAACAACAAAAAACACTCTTTTATAACTGAGTAAATGTCTGTAATTTTACCTGTAACCCGCACGACWTAGCAGCTCGGACACAGAGTCTCATAAGCCTGCACGGATTAGTGAGGACAAACTGGATTTAATCTCCGCCAAGACAACTCCGCGTGCGCCCCTAAACGAATTTGCTTTGCTGGCCATTTTGTTTTGAAACCACAAACTTAACCTGATTACTTTTATGCACGGTCGATCGGTGTTTACCAGAGCAAATATCAGCCGCTCATCCATCAGCACAGAGCGGCGCGCGCCCCCGATCCGCGCGCCTCCCCCCACTACAGAGAGCGAGGGCGCGGGCACGAACTCAACTCGCAAACCTTAGGATCACACACACACGACCCACCGACCGCCTTTTCCTCCCGAAAAATACAAAGGCCTTGCAAAAAATCGACAAATCTCGAGTCGCAATGGTAAACGAGCATCTTCTCGGTAACGCAGCGACGCCGTTGGCGGTTTAAACACGACACAGGCACTAAATGCGCATTCCCGCTTCCGAAGCGGCGATACTTGGCCTGCCACTCAGCTCTCGTCTCCGAGTGAACTTGATAGTAGCAGACATTTTTATAGCCAAAGCCTTCGTCCAAACTCACCCCTTTTAGTCGCTTGATGAGCGCATTCTTCTGCCCACTTTTGGCCAGCCCTCGTTGCTCCAAGGCAGCTTTTAAATCCGCCACACGGAGCGAATGAAGCGGTTTCCCATCTAGCGTAACATCTTCGAGTTCCGCCATTTTGCTTCCCCCTTTGGCTCGGTCGCTCAAACTTCGGGCTGTCGCCGCGACGCTGGCAACGTGCTGACGTCACGGCACGGAAATCGCCGGAAAAAGCCGAACAGCGTACAAACAACAACAGCGTGGCCAATCGCGTGCGTCCGCGAGCCATTCATTCACAAAGGAAAACAGTTTCGTGTTTTTTTTTTTTACTAAATAAGAGCACGAGTTTAACGCGTGGAATTTGGAACAGATTCCGCCTTTAATTTTGTAATTAAACATGAAACATAGATTTATATTAATATGAAACAGCAATGTGTCCGTGAAATGCGTCTTGAAAATTACCAGAGCCGTTTAAAATAGGAAGTCGTCACTACAACAGCGCCCAGCTCTAAACGCAACCACTTACAGTTCTTCTAGTTTTATAAAGTTCACTTATGATCTTTTCGACTTATGCGAACTGGGTTAATTATTTCCATATTTAGCGGCTTTCGTGTCACGACCAGGCTACTGGAAAATGGTCAACTCATCGCATTAGCCGTGTAACTTGAATGCACACTGCTTACGTAGTGTAAAAACTGCTGGTGTTAAACAAAGAGAAAAAAAACAGAGGCACTAACAACCAATGCAAGTCTGAAGCAATAAACATAACTAGACAACTGCTTTTGAACAAAATCTGTATTTGAAATAAAATTGAATAATGACAATTTTGTACCGGAGGAGGCCAATCTCCATCAAGCACCAAGGAAAGTGTAAAGTAAATAAAATGAAAAAAAAAAAAAAAAAGAAAAATAAATGAGTGTAAAAATACATTCTGGTACAAAAAGAGCAAAACAAAATCTTTACATTCTTAAAATAATATTTTAACTAATAATGTGTTGGATGGAGACATCCCTAAATTACATGAACATGCATATATATTTTCTAAAAAAAAAAAAACAAAGAAAGAAAAAAGAAGAAAAATAAGTCATGCATACATTTCATAAAAAAGAAACAATAAATATGATAATTATTTCTATAAGACCATTTGAGCTGAGCAAAGCACAATGTTCAATAATTTTGTATTTATTATTGACATAGAAGCCTTTGAATATGAGAGAATAGATACAATCAAACAAATAAGTGTAACGTCATCGAACTTTAAACAAGAGGTTACTGTCATTCCGGAGTGTGCAGTGAAACTGTAATACTGATCTCGTCCACTTGGTGGCGCTGTAAGACAGGACATAAGATGGTGCGAGAGGATGGGGGGGGGGGGATTGTGCTTTGTATGTATGCCGTTGTGTGTTTACGACTGCTTCTGCATTACAATACTGCTTTTAGCAATCACTTATCAACTTTCCCATCGACAATTTCCACTGCTGTAACTCCTCCCACTGCTGTGAACTCAGTCTTTTCACTACACAGTGCACGCATGCAACTTAATCCATGTAATTCACATTAAAGGAAACAGGGCACTAATTTTTACACAGCTTCAATCATCACTTCATGGACAAATTCAACATTTCATAATTGGAAAGGAAACGTAATAAATGCATGCTGGATGAAAGAAGCAATGCCTCTCTAGATCTGTGGCGATTGCTTTATTGATTTTACACGTGTGCACAGGCGTAAACAAAATAATTTCTGTTTTAAATATAACATTTAATTTAAATTTAAATTGGGTTACATACAGTATAGCCACCAAGTCAGTCCACCTGTGCATGACTGAAATTATAAGCAGCCTGTACAGACATTAAAGGACTCCTATTATATTGTGCTCCTTGCTTTATTTTCCTTCTTTTTTGACCTACAATTGGCCATTCATTTGTTTTAGCTGGGCCGTGCGTAGAAATATTACTATTGAAATATTATTACTGTATGTCTATATTCAGATTTAAAGCCTCACTATTGCAGAGTACTGTACTAAATGGCAATAAATACAATGGCAATAACAAGTATGTTGGCAGCTTTAAACTCAACCAACAAGTCTGTACATGAGTTTAATGATAACGTTGAGAAGGTGGTGAAAACAATATACAGGGCGTTTTTCATCACATTGCTGGGAAAATAGAATCTTAAAGACTAAATGATCGTTTCAAACAGAAAAGATATGCTAGGATGTATTAGTACTGTGGCTTGTATATCAGTCACAGGGGATATGTGTGTGTGTGTGTGTGTGTGAGGGCACAAGACAGACAGGCGACAGGCTCGTGTCGGGGCATGTGGATGTGAAGTTAAGTAAAATACATGCTCATGAATCGTTTCTGACTGAATTGTTATACACATGAATATTTCTGTAAATATAAAACTGATTGATAATACAGTATATTGTCTGAATTTCAGATAAAGGCATGACGCATGCCTGGGAGAAAAGATTATACATTTGCACATAGAGTAAATTACTTTTTTGTCTTTTTAAATTTGCGGTTTATTGATTCATATAGTGGAGAGTATTTTTCCAGAACTGCATTCACACGGACATGCTTTTGTCTACATGCAGAACTGGTGTTTAAGGAGTGAAAATGGGGATTAAAAAAATGTACGAAACGGAAGGCTGTGAGAAATAGTCAGGACAGAAGGAGCGAAACAAGCTGAACAGGTTTCAGACTTAGTCACTGTCGTGGGAAAGGACGAAATTACAAATCATCCCAGAAAAAACACAATCTTTGCTTTTAGTGGGCCACCATCTCCCTTTGAAACTGAGCATGAGTTCCTTCTTGCCTTTCTGCATGAACTCATGTTGTAGCCAGAACTCAATATGAAGCGTTTGTGTGATGTCACGTGAGATTTAAGACTCAAACTGAAGCTGGTAAAAACTGAGACTACATATAAAAACAGAAAAAAATCCCTGGTAGCCTTTTTTTTTTTTACATGTATTAAAGAAAAGATCTGCACCTGACATAACCAAGAGAGTTACCCAGTAAATCAAACCGATACAAAAAATAAGAGACTACAAAAACGTGCAACATACATCCTCACACCAAAACAAACACCCATCAATAAGTTATTAAGACACAGAGATGTGTGCTAGGCACAAAAAAGACAAACGAATCACAAAAACGGTACATTTCCATACACACACACACACACACACACACACACACACACA
>QMIH01001906.1:3013-13913 GCA_003987875.1 Clarias batrachus
AATTAATGGCGGTGCATCCCGGGCTCAATCTCAGGCTACTGTTGGTATGGATTGGCCTAACTACAGTATGTCCACCTCTGAGGTCCCAGGTTTTCTYCTACAGTATCTTAGCTGTTTATTACACCCAGGTTAGAACAATCTTTAGAAACAAATGTAAAAAAAAAAAAAAGAATCTTGGAACCACACAAGCATTCAGAACTCCAAGAAGTGAAGRATCTGGGATTTTATTTAACATTTTTGGAGTAGTGTGTTTTATACTGCGGCGACATGGTGGCTTAGTGGTTAGAGCTGCCACCTTGAACCTCCAGGGTCCGGGTTCGATTCCCACCTCGTGGTGTGTGTGTGTGTGTGTGTGTGTGTGTGTGTGTGTATAGAGTTTGCATGTTCTCCTCGTGCTTGGTGGGCTTCCTCCCACAGCCCAAAGACATGTAGATTATGCAAATTGGCATTCCCACATTCCCAAATGTGTGCCCATAGTGTGTGAATGTACCCCGCCTCATGGGATAGGCTCCAGGCCCCTTACAACCCTGTATACAGGATTAAGTGGTATAGAAGATGACCGAGTTTTATACTGCTTTGCTGTATACAGGARTTTATACRGGAATTTCCTCTACAATCCATCYACAGTAAGTAAAAAGAAGCACTACTGTATGTACTGTACTAAGAAGCACCTTAACTTTACAGCATGGAGTTGTGCACGTTTAGCTGGAAAAAAAAAACAACAACAACCGACACAATAACCTATTAAAATGAGCGAGTTTATACAGTATAAACATGTGATTTGCCRTGCATCCAGAACTACAGTTATAGAAAAGTCAAATAATTCACCAGCGCTCCAGTGGTAACAAGACGCTAACCTCAATCCCTCTCCCACCTCCGATGCAGCACGCAGTGTGTGTAGGTTTATAGTATGTTCTTCGGGATTACAATGATGCTATTCATCCGACCGAGCACCCAAATTTCCATGAGCGTTTCGTGACGGCGTTCAGCAACCGGTGCCAGAAAGACGAGGGAGAATGAGAGCCTCCCTCGTCTTTCAGTGCTCCAGAATAAATGCACACAGAGGTTTTGCTAGCGCACACCCACAGCTGCTGGGAAGTGGCAGACCTACACACTCGCAGGAGAAAGCACACTGTAACACCCTGGTGGACTGAGAACGAGGACTCAGAGGGAACTTTTATTACTTTTCAAGCTCCATGCATTTGAGATTAGGTTGTGCTAACGTAAAATGCTTAACGCGAACCAAAGTAACTGATAAACACACACACACACACACACACACACACACACACACACACACACACACACACACACACAGTGCAGAATAATTTAGGCAGTTGCTTTGGAAAGCAGTAGCTTGACGGCGAAACGAGATACAATCAGTCGTTACTAGCTCGTTCACCGCAACCCCTCCTCTCTTTCAAACAGTATACCTTATATATAGTTCCTATATAAAAAGTCAACTTTGTTTAACATTGTTATTCAACCATTAAAATATAAAATGTTGTAGCGTTATGGTTTAATCGTTTTTTTTTTTATCATTCAAAGTTTGATGAGCATCATTTGCGAGTCGTATTGGATTTTTTATAAGCGATGCTACGAAAGCAGCCTAGCACTTCTCTTCCTCTTTCACTCCCATACAGTACATAATGGACCAGGCTCTCACCATCCGCTGCTGTCTGGGTGAGACTTTAAGCACCCGTGCTGACACATAAAGATAAACCTCACAAAAAAAGAAGTCTATCTGACCTCTCCTCTCTCGCTTTGTCCTTTCTTTTTTTTTTTTTTTTTATATCCCTATAAACACTCCTTCAGGGTTGCATTTTAAACCCGAAGGCATTCACGCCTTCATTCTCAGCTAGAGAGAGACATCTCTTTTTTTCTTCTCGCTTCACAAGCTGCCACTCTCTCTCTCTCTCTCAAAGCAGCGTCAGTCCACACACACACACACACACACACTCACTCTCTCTCTCTCACTTTGAGAGCCTCCTCTTCACAGTGTCGCAGTGACACGCAGGGTGTCCCATCCGGCAGATTTCCTTACGTGCAGTTAGAAAGAATCGATAAAGCCCTCGACAGAGTTTTACACCGTCCCTGTAGGAGCTCTGAGTCAAAGGGAGGAGAGGTGAAGCGCAGAAGTCGACAGTAGTGCAGTTACAGAGTGCTCAGGTGTACTGAGGCGTGACAGCTAACCACAGTTAAAAAAAAAAAAAAAAAGCCTTTCGCACCTTTAAGTTCCATTAGAAAATGTAGAATTACAGTGCTGTGAGAAAGTGTTTGTATCCGGATTGTACGTGTTTTTTTCCGCATAATTGTCAATAATAATGAATGAATAATGAATAAATGATTCAGATCATCAAACTAATTTTAATATTACACAAAGATAAATATAAAAATGTTTTTTTTTTTAAAAAAGCTGTCAAAACCTGCCTGGCCCTCTGTGAAAAAGTAATTGCCCCCTTAAACCTAATAGCTGGTTTTAATTCTGATAAGAAGAGTGGTTCAAAATTTCTCCTTGCTCTGGAGGAATTTTGACCCACTGTTCTTTGCAGAATTGTTCTAATTCAGCCACATTAGGGGGTTTTCGAGCATGAACAACCTTAAATCCGGACTTTGACTAGGCCACTCCAAAATCCTTTTTATTTAAAGCCATTCAGAGGTGGACTTGATGGTGTGTTTCCGGTCGTCGTATTGCTGCAAAACCCATGTGCGTTTGAGCTTGAAGTCACAAACTCATGGATGGACATTCTCTTTCAGGATTTTCTGGTAGAGCACAGAATTCCATCAATTATATTCTAATGGTTCCATTAATTATGGCAAGTCATCCAGGTCACAGGTCTTAGGAGTTCTTTGTGTAATATTACAATTTGTTTGATGATCACAATCATTTAAGTGTGACAAATAAAAAAATCAGAAAGGGGCAAATAGTTTTTCATGGCACTGTATATCTCACTCACCCACTCATCATCTATATTGCTTTATCCTGTATACAGGGTCGCGGGGGACCTGGAGCCTATCTCAAGAGACTTAGGACACGGGGTACACACTGGACAAGGAGTTAATCCATCACAAGGTACACACACATACACACACCCACACTACGGGCAATTTTTGAATGCCAGTTAGCCTTATCTGCATGTCTTTAGACTGTAGGAGGAAACCAGAGTACCCGGAGGAAACCTACCAAGCATGGGGAGAACATGCAAACTCCATACTCAGAGACCCAAAGCGGGAATCAAACCCAAACCCTGGAGGTGCAAGATGACAGTACTAACCACTACACCACCGTGCCACCTCACTGTATATCTGTGTTTTATAAAATGGAAAAATGTGCACCAAAAGACATCCATCCATTATCTATACACCTTATCCTGCGTGGGGTTGCAGGGGTGTGAAGTCGATGGCAAGGATAGAGAAGAAGGGGTACACCCTGGATGGGGTGCCAACCCATCACAAGGCACAAGTGCACACACACACACACACACAAACAGTACAAGTAATCTGGACACACCAATCAACCTAGACTTCATGACTTTGGACCAAAGTACCTGGACAAAACCTCACATGCAAACTCCAGGAACATGAGGCGAGAGTCAAACCCCAATCCTGGAAGTGTGAGGCAAGAGTCCTAACCACTAAACCAAATGACTATTTTAGGTTTTGGGAGAATGGCAGGTAGCAATTGTTTCAAGTTGAGGTTTGGTTAGAGAAACAGGGATTGCCTAAAAGCTTCTGAAATTCCAGTTTGCAACAACTGAAGTAAACAACTCGGTTTACACATACCGCACAGTTTGCATGAAAATTAAGTGGAGGCGATTAGAGTTCTGTGGTAGCCACATTAGGTTCAGCTCCGGTCTAAAGAGCTATGTCTGATAGGAAAAAATTTGGTTATTGAAAAATTAATTTTCCACTAAATTGTTTATTGTCTTGCAGATTGAACAGATTCGTCCGCTCACTGAATTATCTTGATTAGAGTGGAAATGGATATGGAGAATGGATAAACTCATTCACACTTAGGGTCCTCTTTCTTGAACATGGTGAATCTGGAGGAAACCTTACACTGGCACAAGAAGATAACCTGAGAGTAAACCAGGCTCCTGCTTGAACCAGAAGAACATAAATAAATTCATCGGATTTCAGGGTAACACATGCATTGTTAACGTCAAGATCCAACACCTGACACTCCATTACTACCTGATATTGTAAGCTTASTAATTGCTACTACTACTACTACTGATCTTTTTCATAATAAAAAAATTCCTGTTTTCCAGCAAAAGATTTTGCTTATCCTGTCAAACGTTCCTCCACTGTGTATAAACACAGCCCTTATACATGCCCCCTTTCACTCCAAAGCTCTTCACTTAACCTTACCCAGCTCTCAGCATGCCTTCAGGAAAAGTGAAAGATTTTCACTGCACCGTGTAAGAGAAGTTCTACTGTCGATTAGAAGTACGGATTGGCGCACACTCACTTTCAGCACCATTGACCATAAATGAGAAAGAAAAGCATTTTTGTATAACATATAAAGTTCTACTTATATGGTTCAGGAAGTGTATATGGATAAATCTTTTCAAGGTCAGAGCACCTCTCTCTAGCTCACAGCTCAAATAAAGAAGACGTATAGTTCAATGTTAAGTGACGTCTGAGTCGACTATGAAGAACTCTCTGTTTTATTCTTCTAATACCAGAATAAATTTCTAACCACGAGGGAGACTTTTGATTGTGCAGAAGAACAGAACACAGTTATTTATGAAGAAAATCTCCCTTTATTTCTCAAAATAATCCCCTGCCACACTATTGCACTTATCCCAGGGTTTTCACTATTCAATTTGCACTTGTTGGTAGAGTAATTCTTCCACTCTTCAAAGGTACTACTCAAGATAGTGTCCATCACAAGCCATGCATTTGCGCCATCATTGAACCCAACCCAAAATCCACAGCTATTGGTCTCCCACACTGTGGTTTGTCTTCAATACTGGTTTCTCCTTCTTGAAGTTTCTGTGCATGTTCTCTTGTTAGGGTTGTCATATCCATAAATGTTCTATAGCACAGCAGGAGATTTTAATTTCAAGAGTTAAACAAGAATTGGGTTCAGTAATGGCACAAATGCATTACTTGTGATGGAAATTATGTTGTATGTATAGATAGATCATTTATTGATTCCTAAGGAAATTCCAGATGAAGTTATTGGATGGGCTGCCATTCGCATCATTGGCCGAAAACAGTCAACAGATATCTATTCATCCATCCTTCTAGGATACATCTCTGTAGTCCAACTAGGCCAATGGTGAGCATTGGGTTTATTTCCATTGTACAACCGTGGTAGAACCTCCGGTCAACATTCACACAAACTGAATCTGAATGTCTATGGACTGGGGGAGGAAACCTGAGTATCCGGAGGAAATCCACAAGGAGAACATGCAAACTTCATGCACACAACATGGCTAAGTTGCCACCAGAACTAAACCACCAGAGGAAGATATAGAGGAACAGTTACAACTGTGTTGGCCAATCACATCTCTCCGCTGGTTTGCTTGGAGTTGGCATGTTCTCTCCATGTTTGGTGGGTATCTTCCAGGTACTTTGGTTTATTCCCATGGTCCAAACACATAAGGTGTACTTTGAGTGATTTTCCCAAATTGCCCATAATGTATCATCTATAAATGTGTGTGAGCACCCCAGTGCACCCTAAGTATATACAGTAGATAATAGATGGGTGAAACGTTATGAATGCATTCTTGTATTTATTAGCCTGGTTCGTTGAGATAACAGCTAGTCCAATCAAATGTGTTCTGCTAGACCTGTTTGAACAGAAATGCATCAATCACCCAATCATCCAAGATCGAAAAGCTCAAATTCACATCTGCAGCAAAATAAGCTGAGCTCTATGAGTGGGCGCAGAGGCATTCTGTCACTCATTCGTCAACCAGAGAAACACCCAATCGTGGGCACCTCTGACCACGCTGTGTATGCTGAAGGGGGCGGATAGCGCTTTCTTTCAAGTGTGATACACCACAGTGTTAAAACATGTTTCTTTTGATAAGGAAGCTCATGTTAAGCATCACCATCTCAGGAGTGAGTGACAAAAATGATCACTACCAGCAAAAGTTGGGTTTTTGCTTGAAAATGAATAGAGGAAACATAGAGGACAGTATTAACTGAGTCAGTATCTGTAATAATATCCCATAATTATGTATTGTAATGATCATCCGAATGCAAAAAAAGGAAGCATAATGAATAAATTGAAATAAAGCATAAACTGGGATGTCTGTAAACATCAGAAGGATGTGCTTGATCAAAACCTACAGAAACCTATGCCATGTATAAAGTAAATTCACATCAAGGTGTTGGGTCAGAAGGTCCAACAACGACCACTCAACCGTATAATGAGATAAAAAAAATGTCCATCTGGAAAAGAGTGTCTGTAAACTTGAATAAATCTTTAAATATTTCAATGTTAAAAACAGATTAAATATAGGACTTGGTAGTGGCTTGTCAAAGCTAACTATTCATAATAACAATAACAACCATAAAGGAAATGGAGGAGACCTCATGGGTCATTTCTCCATTATGGATTCCATCATTCATGAAATTTCATGAATGCATTTTCTCTCCGCTTAATTACTTCACTTAGTTTCAATTTCAATTAGAGTGTTGAAATTGTGCAAATGCTTTGCAGTGTACAGAGGTAGAGGAGAGGATTAGCTCCCAGTCTGAGTGATACACCACTGCCCGCTGTAGTCTAATACTTTAATGGAAACTCAGAGCAGAGACACGTTACAGAGAGAGACACACTCAGGCTTCTAACACAGATGACCCGTGCTGGTAACTTACTTACACAGAGGAGTGAAGAAGCTATTTATAGACAGCAAGAGTAGGAAAAGCGGAAACTGGTGCATTTTAAAAAATTTATTCATTTAAGGCTTAATCTTCATTTCCTCATCATTTGCTTACAGTGTGATCAGATCAGGAATATTTAGAGTAATGCTGCATCACAGGAGGTTCACTAATACATTTTCTTATTGAATATTGTTTCTTGTATTCTTATGATTCATATGAGTTTCATATCGATTTATTTTCATGTTAATTGTCTTCCTGACACAATAGACTTATTTTCCTGTGTGATTTTTACATGTGAAAAAGAAAAAAAAGGCAACAATGTCATGATTTATTTGGTCTCACATAATTTTAACATTGATTTCGATTGAGCATTTTTTATACTGTTTTCATCGGTTTTTATATTAAACGTTTCCCATTTTTTCCCATTTCTTTTACATTAAAATAATTTTCCACTTTCTTTTCATGTATTTTTTTACACGGTCTATTTATTTCCATTTTTTTTATATTACGTGAGTTTCACATTTGTTTTTTTATTGTATTCACTTTTTTCTCATGTTTATTTTTTCCACATTATCTCTTTTTTATATATAACTAATGTTTTTACAGGTAATTTTTACCCACTTTTTATACCTGATTAATGTCTCACATAATTTGAATAATATTCTTCATATGATGTTGTAACCCTAAATGAACTTCTCCTCTTGTTTTCCTGGGATTGTCTTCATGTCTTCATGCGCTTGATGTTTTTTATTTGGTTTTTATTTGTTATTTAATTACATAATTCCATATGTGTTATTTCACAGTTTTGAAATCTCTAGCATTGTTCTAGAATGTAGAAAATAAATTGCTAAACAAAAAACATTAAATTAGAAGGGGTGTCCAATCTTTTGGCTAGTACTACAATGTTTATATACATGCTTTTTTTTTACATGCAATTATAAAACCAATGTATTTTTACAGTTCATTTAATTTCATATTTAATTTTTATGCCTGATTAATTCATTTAATTTCTACCTAGTTCATTTTTATTAATATATATTTCTTTACATGATCCATTGGTTTTCTTTTTTTTTTTTTTAAATGAACTGTATGGTTTCACATATAATTTTGATACAATTCCTTATTTTCACATGCTTACATATGATCAATGATTTACATGGGCTTTTTAAATGACTTTCAAAATTCATTTTGTTTCATATTTGATTTTACACCAAAAAATTCTGATTCCTTAAATATTTCTTTAAGCAAGCCATTTATTTTCYGTGATTTTCATGTTTATGGTTACACAATCAATGTAACCATAATCACAAATAAAAATTACTGTTGTTGCAGGGTGGCACAGTGGTGTAATGGTTAGCACTGTTGCCTGGCACTTCCACGGTCCTGGTTTGATTCTTGGCCAAGTTTGATTCCCGTCTCTGYGTRCATTGAATTTTGYATGTTCTCCCCGTGCTTGGTGGGTTTCATCCGGGTACTCGGGTTTCCTCCCACAGTCTAATGACATGTAGATTAAGATAACTGCCGTTCCCCAAATTTCCTGTAGTGTATGAATGAGTGTGTGTGTTTGTGTGTGTCCTCTGTGATGGGATACGAAGCGGATGGATGGGGTTCCAATCCAAGTCTCCTGGGATAGTCTCCAGGCACCCTGCAACCCTGTATACAGGATAAAGCGGTATAGACAATAAGACGACTGTTTAATTTTTGCTAGGATTTTTTTTTTTTACACATTTTCATGTTTAATTTATATGCAAACCCCTTTACTCACATAAGCAATTTTTACAATTGTTTACATGTGATTTTCAGTACATTTAGTTTATTTTTTTATCTGCTCAGGTCAGGTTAGTATTGATTTGTTGTTCTGTAAATTTTGCACACAAAGGTCATCTTATTTTCTCAAATAAATAATTGCTTTTTATATGTTTTTATTTCAGAATGTATATCACATGCACATCAACAACGTGTTGTTTCACCACTAAAGCAATATAAAGTCATTCCAGAGCGTTTTAACACGACTAGATGACTAGACTAGACTCAGACTAGAACCATGTGACTTGGCTGTAAAATTGGCGTCACACAGTAGTGGTGTATAATTTATGATGAAGGCTGCATATCATAAGGAATTAATGTCACAAGCTATGACAAATCCAACTCTGCAAGCAGGATGATGTGAACTCGTTTGCACTTCTCTTCCTGCATAAAGCTGCATTTGCATCAAGAAGGAAAATTTCAATCAAATTTCAAAAGAGTCAATCGTCCTGATTTTGCATTTATTCAGAAAACTATTTTCCTCCCAGTACATCTAATCCTGATATGAAATGTCAAATGCATATCCACACTGTGATAAGAAAATGCAAGAATRAAAAAAAAAGTCACACTTGGCGACAGAAAGCGTACAGGGGATGAATTATATCCGCATTTTCTTCATCTATCATTGATGTGGTCTGTTTATTTCATGACTTATTTTCTGCAAGACTGAAACCAACTCCTGCAACACACACATCAGCATAAATGATGCCCTGCTCAAGTTCGTTTTTTTTATTCTTATTATTCGAACACGCTGATATTGGATTCGGTGTGTGAACCTTAGCACAGCTTCCTTTCCCAAGGTTTCTCTCCRTGTAGYGTTGCGGTAGCTCATCAGGTGTGTGCAGGAAAAGCAGAAAGTATCACTTTCACCTACCCTGGCAACGATATTCAGTTCCTGGGCCAAAGATCACRCAGTGGCTGAGAAGCATTCAATTACACAACATGTCTGCAGAGAACACTACTGTTTACTGATCGTTATGCGACAACGCAGCTGAATTCTCGAACCTGATTGGTCAGATGGCTTGCTCGATATGTTTTCTGTAACAGAAAAGGTGTGGCTGTAAAAAACTTGGAGATTCATATTAACAAATAAATATACTGTMGCTTGCTAATGTTTTTATGTTCTAAGAGGAATAAAACACTTCAAGATGTGCCATGTTAATAATTAATTAATACTGCATTAATACTCTGCTTTATGGCACAAATCACTGATTAGGTTCTTACAGTATGAGGTGTGTTCAAGGCAAACCAAGACTTTTGATTGCACGGAATAACAGAACAACAGTTACGTAACTTTATTTCTCTATATAATCCCCTACTACACTAATTGCACTTACCCAGCGTTYCACTAGTGCTTGGATACGATCAGGGAAGAAAGTTTTCTCCAAAGCCATGATCGGACTGCTGACTTTACATCAGGGACGCTGGCCTCCCAGGAACTCCTTTAATAGTGCAAACATGTGGGAATAGATTGGAGTGAGGTCAGGACTGTATGGGACTGTATGACGCACACAGACAGATGCGTCTCATTCGCARGTTCCCGACAAGTTATCCATCGATTTTTAAAAATCAGGCGTTCCACTAGCTGCAGGTCCTGGAGTGAGCTCTGAGCCACCTTGACTGGGATCGGCCATGACTGATATACAGTACGGATTTCTTTAAAGCGTTTTCTCCATTAACGATTTACTGAGGCTGATTACCATACTGAGCTTGWAGTCTTTTRTTTGGTTGTACGCCTTCATTCATGAGAAATGTCATCACAAGTCCCGGTTTGACTTGAGCGGCCATCGAATAACAGCACAGTTTATTCCCTACATGTAGTAACTGCAATAATGATACAAGTGCATTTTGATTATAAACAATTAAGATCCTGACATTTTTTATATAGGATTTAATGAGGGGAAGCTAAAGTGTAATTTACACTGAAGTCAAAATCTTTAAACACAAAATTGGCAATAAGGATATATTGTAGGCAAAATATTATTCAGTATGTACTGTACAGTCGTGGCCAAAASTTTTGAGAATTAYRTAAATATTGGAAATTGGAAAAGTTGCTGCTTAAGTTTTTATAATAGCAATTTGCATCTACTCCAGAATGTTATGAAGCGTGATCAGATGAATTGCATAGTCCTTCTTTGCCATGAAAAGTAACTTAATCCCGAAAAAAACTTTCCACTGCATTTCATTGCTGTCATTAAAGGACCTGCTGAGATCATTTCAGTAATCGTCTTGTTAACTCAGGTGAGAATGTTGA
>QMIH01001906.1:33461-88032 GCA_003987875.1 Clarias batrachus
ATGCTCTCTCTCACATGTCAGCCTGGGAAGGATTCCTGAGCTATAAGAACCTACTGAAAAGAAGGAGCAATGTAACTGAAGAGCACAAAGATCCAGTGTCATTAAATGTACGTATCCATAATGCAGCATCAGGTTTTTTTTCCCCTTTACAGGCATTTCATAAGATTCTAGAAGATGAAAAGAAGAAACACTCACATGGCAGGCCTAATTGTGATTTATTACAATCACGCTTTTGTTGAAGAGAATTACTGTATATACCAATTTCATCATGATGATTTTCTGGACTGAGGCCAGTCAGTTTTAATAAGCAGTTGTCACTGTGTTTGGAATTGCATACATGATTTAATGCATCAAAACACATAAATAAAACCTGAAAGTGCAGACACGCAGGCAAATATATTTATTTCCAGTCTATAGAATAACAGTCATCTTTATTTTTATCTAGAGCTCTAGCTGAGTTTAATGTTTCATGGTGAACAAATAGCCACACATTGGCATCTCCGTCATTTAATAAATATGCAATGCAATCTGATAACGAGTAACTGAATTATTGGATTTCACACTGTTGTTAAGACTGCAGCTGTCAATATCGGTATATTCTGTTCAGGTCACACCACGCTGMATATATTGAGCTTTGGGACACAAGTCTAGGGGATATCCTTCAACCGCCAACCGGGRAAACGACTGCTAGMCTGYGTTAACGACTGCTTCGGTGGGAATATGCCAGGGTTGCCTGTAACTAGTATTTCTTTCATATTGATCAGCAGCATTAAGTCTAATTTGYTGCAGCACCGAGTCAGAGCTCTATTGAGATGCTCTGATGAATCCGCAAAGCAGATTTACAGAGAGGACTCCTTGCCCTAATGGGTGGAAAATGCTACTGGGATGGGTTTCAGAGGTGTGGAGCAGAGCCAGGATCACTCTTTAGCTTGATGCCCAGGAGAAGAACGTTAACCAGATACGTCTGGCTACTCTAAGGAGAAGCTTAGATCATCAAGGGGTTTCTCGGTTAGCCGTTCAGGGCATCCCCAGCCGCAGAGCTGACCAGAGGACAGGGGAGGATAAAAGGAGGGTGTAAATGATGACCCTCTGTTCTGTGCAAATATGACCGTGAATTAATGGACCAAAAATAAATAAATAAAAGGACAATGGTGAATCGGTGCACTGAGAATCCGATTTATGTTCAGTTCTTCATTTGGACACCAGTGAAGGTTTTCCAGAAGCATGTGTCTCCTGTCTCACTGGTGCACCTGCTGCCTCCACACTAACYWCAGCCCTTCAGCCAACTCCCACTGGAACTAGACAGGTTAAATGGGGGAAAAAAATGAGTGGGAGGGAAACAGGCTCTTATATCTCTGCAAGAGGCTCCTGCCTGCTTGCTGCCATGTGTCATATGCTGCCATAAACCTGAAACATAGCATGATGAATTACATGATCTTTTCCCCCCTACTGGAATAAATCTTTGCTGATAGTCCTGTATCAAACACCACTTTTTCCCCCCTACCACCCCTTAAGCTGTTTAAAGGTTTGTGGGTTTTCTTATTGTGTGAAGGTAAAATCCGATATGAGAACATTAAACGATTTGTAGCAACGTGCTTTAATCCTTGAAGGTATGTGATAAGTTAGGTTAATTCATGCACCAATAAATGTCCACAACAAGACACACGGTGGGTGGGGTGGCGGACCTGCAGTCTGCAGCAAGGCGTGTTCACTTGAGAGCTTCGTCTGACTCTTCCTGCAAGGAAGAGCACTTAGAGAGAAAAGTGCTTCTCACGCACACRCATACACAGGCTCTGAACCTTAATGTGAGATTAGCTCTGACCCTTTTGTCCCACACATTTGCAGACACAGCCATCTTAAATTGCACACAGTTTTTCACAAACTACAAATCAATGCGCTACAAATCTGCATTTTGATTACTGTAAGCTAAATAATGCGGCACTTGAAAAATACAGCATGTGCCAGAGACTGAAATCCCAATACATGAATGTACAGAAACAGCAAGTTCAAGGAAGAATTGATGATTGGTGCTTTAAATAATCGTGTTAAATCTGAGCTTTCTCTGATCCTGCGCTCTTTGCAACATATTTTAAATCAAAAACACTGTCTCCAGTGACAGTTCTGACTTCAGATCCATCAGCGGATGAAATATTCACCTGAATAGCTGAATTTCTTTGTTTCGTTCCTTTCCTAAACATACTGTTTCAGTGTGTGTAGCTTTAAATGGACTGCCCTGAATGCCTCTGTGAGGAAGTTAATTTTACTAGCCAATTAGGACTACAAAAAAAATCGATGTCTGGGACCTTATCAAACATTTCCCACCAGTTTTAAGGTTTTCCCTCCCTGCATTTCTGATGAACAAACTACATGGGGAAATTACGCTTGAGAGGGTATCTTGGTATATGAGGTCACAGTAGAGAGAAAATCTCATTTGCTTGTTTAAACTCCAGCCAATACAAAAATGGAAACAAGGACAAACAGAAAGAAATTCTTTTCTTGTGTTTCGCGTGTTTGTGCACACTGGAGCATAGCGAATTTGCCAAAAAAGGGGAATCCTATGCCATGAGTCAGAGCTCATACTGGCTTGGAATATGTATGACGTTTTCTGATGTGCTCCTAATTAGACTTGCACTGAAACACACAATCTGTTCCTACGATGTTTTTACATTAATGTGTGGCCTCAGTGCTGTCCTTAGGTCTGATTTGTCCTGGACTTTAGCCCTGAATATTTTAAGCTTAGCCCYGATTATTTTCGAGGTGTTTATAGCAAAGCGTCAAGAAAGACTTGGAGAGTTACGGAGTGGAACTTGCACTCAGTGACCGAGGGAACGGAGGGGGGAAGTAATTAAGCAACGCTTGCAAAGCTGGAAGAAGCATATATCTGTGTCCCACTGATATTTCATTTTTCAAATATGTATTTAAAGTTAAGGTAAAAGTACAACACCATAAATAAGACCTACTAAATCTGCAGCAGGTCCCAAACCATCCCTGCAGACTATAGCTACAGTTTACCTTAAAATGTACRCCTAATCAAGAACAGAAATATTATTTTTGCTTTATTGTGTGGATCCGTTTAATATCTCGTGTTTTTCCATTAGTCACCTTCACTGTGAAAAACATTCCCATATGAAAACAATGCTGTTATGCAGCAACTATCAATGAATAACATTATAGAAATAGCAACACAAACAAAATCACCCACATTAGACGATACATCAAGCTCTGAAGATTAAAGTGCAATATGATCAGATTTCTGCCTCGATCCTGTTATTTAGGAAACCAACACAACTTGATCCAGRCAATAAAAAGGCAAATCTGTACTGTTCAGTTTGGAGGTTCTCTCTCCGTAAGAGACTTGGAGGCATAGAAAAGTGCAACACCCGCTCTCTCTCTGCTGCATTATTGAGGATGAGTGTTGGGTTCGCTCAGGCATGTCTGCATGCTGAATCATTTACATCTCTACTCGTGTCAGCCTTATCCTGCGATGGCGTCTTCAGCTTTTGCTGAACTTGTMCTTAATTTCTGTCCTCCTAATAACTGTCCTCCTATAGCCTTCGCCATCGGTTTGATGTCCACACAATGGAACTGTTATAAGCTTTTCAACGTGTTGGTTGCGTGCATGTTTTCACAAGCTGAAGCAGACCAACAAGATGCTACTGTATGTAGAGACTTGCGTCRCGCAGCACGGAATTCTTTACAACACGGATGAGGCTATGTACTAAATAAAACCACTGCGTGATCAGGATGGTTATATTTGATGCGCTTTTGCATTTCGGGCAGATGCCRGACAGTGATGCGTGCAGTGAGAGTGTTGAATTTTAAATATAACCATTCCTTGCATTTACCATATCTCGCCGTATTAATAACCTTGACGTCATGATAGCTCCACTGAAAACGATTAACACAGCATATGAGAACATGACGTCTTATCTTGTTTTTCTGCATCTACACGGTTCTACAGCTGTCTTCATGATCCTGGAGCTCGGAGCATAACCAGCTGGATTTTTATCACCAGGAAAAAATAAAATAAAATAAAAATACATGCACCTGATTGATTTATCCTGTTTCTTATCATAGTAGCTGTGATTATACAAACTAAGGGATGTGTTCGGTTRATGTCCGAGATGTTTCATGATAGCAGTTACTGTGAAAAAGTATGTTATTTGACATAAATATAGCTATGCAGTGTGTACGTTATGACGGAAATCCACAAATAAGCAGTGGGAACCTGAAATTACCCCTAGATATAAATACACCCCTTGATGTACAGTAAATATCTCTGTGTATTCCATAACTGAAAATTACACATCAGCAAATATGGGAAGTCAGACCATTCGCATAGTCTGGATTAATTCTGCATCGAATAGGCGGCTTTGGTTCACTGCCAAATCCTGAGCGAGTCAAAACAAATGAGGCGTACGAAGTCAACTCCGGTCCAAAGCCCTGAAGCGGTGCGGGCCAGAAAATCAAGAACCGAGACTTCTTCTCCTGGTCTCAAGATGAAGAACAGCGTAATGTAACAGACAGAAATAAAACACTGTGTACAGAAACTGAGGAAAAAATTAGATCATTTAGATGTCTCCCGCTCACACACACACACCAAGAGCAGCCTTTAAAAGTTACTGACTATTCTTCAACTGCTCAGCACAGATGAGAGAAGACTGAGAAAAACTGAACGGTGTTCTGCAACCTCAAGAAGGATCAGAGTCCTTCAACTTTTATACAACAATATTTACAATTAGAAGACACTGGCCTTAATGAAACCTAGTCTGGCATTAAATGTTAAATCAGTCAGTCATGAAATTAAAACAGGAGGAAAGCACGTAGGGGAGGATGGATGAAGTCACGTCGTCTTCCCTCTCCATTGCGGACAGAAAATTAACCCCGTTTTTGGTTTTATTACTCCCTTTTTCCCTTTTAAATCAGGCTAATGGAGGCAAGATGCCTGAAGTAATGACTGATCTCCATCATCTGGAAAAGGCCCTTATAGGGCAAAAGGTGAGAGCATGCCTTATGAAAAGGTGAAAAGGGGGCATCCGAGAGAGAGAGAGAGAGAGAGAGAGAGAGAGAGAGAGAGAGAGAGAGTAGTGTGAATCCCCATGGACAATGAATACTGACTCTCTAATTGAAGGCACTCAACCATGTCTTAAACAGATCACTGGGTACGAGAAGGTCAGTTAGGGCCCAAGGTGAAAAATGAATGTCAGGCTTTAAAAAAACTAAACAAAACAATCACTACAACAAAGGACTTGCTACAGGGTGGACGATTTCCCAGCACCACTGTTCTTATACAACAGTATTTATTCATTACAGATAAATCCTGGAAAAATTGTGAAATGTGGCGCACGGATGCAGAAGTAGGGGAGGATCGGTTTTTCGGAGGATCGGGGGGCCTTCTTGAGAGGTGACCAATCCTGGGGTGTGTGTGCGTGTGTGAGAGAGCAAAAGACAGTAGAGAAGGCATGGTACCGTATAGCCCGGATATCATCGGTCCTAGGGCGTTCATTTTTGATCGTTCTAAAGAGAAGGCGGTAATTGTAGAGGATGTAAATTTCATGTGTATGGGGTCAGGATGGCCGTTTTTCCAAAGTGGTGTAGAAGGTGTTCTTTGGGGGGGGGGGGGTTATTTATTCCTGTTGAAATTTCAGTTTTGTGTCAGGTCCTGCAAAACAGTTCAACAATTCGCTCCATTTTTTTGTTGTTGTTGTTGATTGGGTAACAAGTGAAGAGACCCAGCTGAAGGATGCAATATAAGGTGCAAAAACGAGGGAGAATCAGTCAGTAAGAAAGCTAGCTTTTTGCTGATTCACAGTATGTACAGTGTAGAATCCCAATTATTTTTAATGGACTGAATTTAGTGTGTGATTTAGAAGGGTTTAAAAAGGTCTACTTATTTTTGATTGATGTGATTTCTCACAAACGTTGTAGGGATTTTCGAGCAGCTCAACAGGACGTGTCTGGTTTTCCCATTGGACCATAAACGAGCACGCTAGGAGTCACAGGAGTGCAGGGGTTCAGCACAGGTCCAGCATGAATCATCTTGGAATCAACTCGGACATCTTTTTTTAGCACWCTTGAGACCTGGCTGAACTTTTGATATGTTTTGTGCAAAACTRTGGACCTGGCCATCTGGACCTGAATCGTAAAAATGGGAATTTGGGGAAAACCATTGGTTTCATGCCTTAGAAAAGTAAAAGTAGTAAGCCAAACTCTCCAACGGTAAGACCTGAAATACATGCCAAAGTTTTGAACCTAAAAGGAAGGGGGCTGCACTAATTATCAATTATTTTTTTAGTATTAATAACGGTGTTGAAATATCAKAATGTTTTTGGTGGTTTTCTACTTCAATTACTAGAATAGGCTGTTTAATAACAGCCTTTCTCGTTTCACCTTGTGAACTTTGAAGAAAGTAAAACAGTAAAGCATTTCTTTTGATTCCTACTGTGGAACTGAGTTATAAAACAAAGGGAAAAAAATCAAACAAAATCATGAATTCAAAAAAWTTTTAGAAATCCACTTTTAGTCTCTAATGTGTATGTACATTAAAAAAAAAGTAATCATGTTTTTGTCATTTGAAGGAAGAAATGCATTATCTGACAGTTTTTTACTAGTGACATAAAATATATGACCTTTAAAGTTACACCAATTGGTGACCCTTCATCTGGAGGATAAATCCCACTATACTGTAGTTATCGAGGGGTGTAGAGTGAGAGTCCTAGAAATCTTGTATAAATTTAAAGAAAACAGAGTACTGTTATTTAATAGTAATAATTTTGTATGAGCATACAACATTAAATTTCCATTCAAGAAAAGTTGATGGTTCTTGTAATGGCCAAAAATTGGAATTGACGGGTCTGACTTCTGAATCGAAATCGACCAAGAAAACAGTCTAATGTATTTCCTCAGGAAAAACTGACACTTCTTGGCTAAAAGGATTGGAGCCTGATGTGGTCGTCTGCTTTTGTATCCCAACTACTTCTAGGTTTGACCCTTTTTCATTCTGAAATGCTTTTCTCCTCCAAGGGCGCTTGGCTTGAATCAGCCCAGTCATTCTCTTCTGACCTCTTTCAACAACGAGGCAGCCCACAGAATCGCCACTCACTAGATGTATGTGCATGTTTATGGACCATTCTGCGTGAACTGTAGAAAGTGAAGTGCATGAAATATGAAAATCCCAAGAGAAGAGCAGCTTCTGAAAGACTCGGACCAGCCTGACTTGCACTAAGACCCAAACCATTATCAAAGGCAGATATCACACTAACACCCCCCACCACCATTTTTTGAACTAAGGCTTCTGGTCTGTATCTKCAGGATTTACACTAAGTGTTGACCTGCTGCCATATGACTGGTTCACTGGATAACTTCATGAATACATATATGGTTTTTTTCTTCTTCTTTTTTTTCTGGCTGTTGAGCCGGCTTATCCACTGGACAGCTTCAAATTAAAAAATGCACAGACATAACGTCATCACTGATTAACAGCTACGCAGAGCAAGATCACCCCATTGTTGACTGAGTGCAAGTTATCCAGAAAGTAGTGCTGCCAACCACAGTGTGTAAAAATAGTCTGATGGTTGACTACACAAGCGATCATTAAAATCGTGCATGTTTCTTTTCCTGGAATAAAAAATTATTAATTTATTCCTGGAATAAAAACTTGATAACAATTAGTTTAAATCATTAAGGAMTTCACCATATGTGTAAAACATGGTTAATTAAACCAGATGTTCACAAATGAATACTCTGAAAAGTGTTATTCGTGTTTGAGATTCTGTCAGACGTGTTACTCTTAGTTGATCATGTGTGCAAAACAATATGCAATGGCATACATCTGGTCAAATGAAAAATACTGTTAAACTTTTTTTACTTTTTAAGAGCTACCGTTTGCATACAGTTTATCCTGAACTTGATGACAAGAGACCAGGCACAATATCATTCCGTATGAAATAACTTGTGATTTCTCAAGCATTTCTCTCTGCCCAGTTCCAGATCAAACAACTGAGTCATTTTACATCAGAAGGGGGTTTTCTAATACTTGCTTTTGGAAATGTTTTTTCTAAAAATGCACCTTAATGGATCTGTGCTTTGGGAGGATTGATGGATAAATTAATAAACCTTGTTTAGTTGCAGTGAGATAAAGGTCACTTACAAAATATTCCAAAACTTGTTAAAATTTCAACATTTTGGTGAATTATTTGTCTTGTTAAACTATACATATAATAAAACTGTAAAGTTGGCGTGTCAGTATATTAAAGTTTTGTGTGAAAAAATTATTTTGGGTGGGGGCGCGCAAGATGAGTAACATCTTCAACAATCAAGATATTTTTTTGGTCTGTTTGAGCATGCATCACGTAAAATCTACTGAACAAATTTTAATGGGGTTTTCACGTATATAGTATATTTGGCCAAACTTGAGGTAACTTATAGGCTTTGTTTCATCGCAATTGGCCCACGGGAAGAGAAGATATGCTACTATGAAATTTAAACACCCTTGTATCATTAAATATATATAATAATATACCTTGACAAAAATCATTAGTTCATCAAAAAATTCAACAGATGACACAGTATGGTTTTTAATACGTGATTGAGTGTGCAATTTAAATCTACTTAATAAACGCATTTTAATCTTGCATTTTCATGGTAACACGTAAAAATTTTAGTTCACTCCAAAATTTCAACATATGGCGGTGTACATGTTTTTGGGTACATTTTATCTTTCGATCTAGGTCTATTAACATTTGCTAGAATAGCTGATTATCGCGATACATGCAGTGCACTTCGGTAGCGACACATCAAGGCCTTTAATAAAAGCATTTTATTGCTCAAGGAGTTTTCAAACGCAGCAGCTCTGTCTTTGGGTGCTGCGTYGTTAGGACCCGAGGGATGTGTGGTGAAATTCAGCCAATCAGATTTTTGAATGCTAGAAAACACGTTTTCTCAGACGTGTTCTGAACTGAAACCTAGAGCTTCTGCATCATAACTGAATGAAGGCACAAATGAATACAGACTGAGTAATTAGTCATGCAGATTTTGATGAATCACTAATGGAAGTATTCGTTCAATTGGTCGGGGTGTCGCCAGAGGAAACCCAACAAGAACAGGGAGAACTCCATGACTGGGAATCAATCCCCGACCCAGGAAGTGCGGGGCCACAGTGTTAACCACTATGACACCACTACAATGATTTTTCCTTCTCATTGCCCTGAAGGAAAGAAGGATGTATTTCAAGGATGGAGCTCATTAAATTTAAATTTTAAACTCGTGCTTTGCTTTTTTCGTTCTAAAAGGTGCCTTTTAAGGCACCAAGTGTGTGATAATTATACTTTTTCTTTCACATCATCTTTGGAATATCATCAGTGTAGTGCTGCATGTTTAAGCACAGGAGCGCACCTACAGTCTGACGGGTGCACGGTTATCGCAGGACTTACCTACACAATCTTTAAGGGTTGTTATCTTTTAGCTGTTCAAAAACATGAAAGAATTAATCTTTTGTCCGTGAAGTCGACGTGTTGGAAGCAAAAAAAACAGGCAAATGCAAAGATCTGAGTGACTTCGACGAGGGCTAAACTGATCTGTGTATCACAGCATTCAAGGCAAAACTAAATCACACTGCCTCCTCCTCGCTCTTTCGTATTTTCAACTCTGGAACAAATCTAAGATAAATAAATCAGTCAGTCAACTATAATGTTATCTTGCTCAGGATCGCACTTATACGTTTATACAATGGAATTGCGTATTAAGGTAAGCTGGATGCAAAGAAGGTGTTGCGTCGCAGCGTGCCACTACACTAACAGGCCATCAATTTTTCCGAGTCCATCAACCGACCTACCAAATACCACTTGAGCGACGCCATCATCAGTTTTCTTCCGACAGCTGTTAAAGCTGATTATTTTCAATCAGCCGCTGATTTAGTACATTAACTCACCAGAACACACTTCATCAGAGCATCTGCACCCTCTCAGTGCAGTGGTTTTCTAATCAGCACAGAAGTGACTGAAAAAAATAAAAATAAATAAATAAAATACAGCAGAAACACAGAGAGGAGCAAACACACCCCATTCATCCCTTAAAGTCGATTTTCATTACAGTAATGTTCATTTGGCCTGAGAGAAAGGGCATCAAGGCAGACAGATAACACAGAGGGCAAGAACTGATGCTAATCTGAGCAAAGTGCAGAGACGCTACAGGAGGAACTTTATGTCCTTTTCAAGGATTTCGTAGTTTTGTTACAAGTGGAGTGATATGTGCTCCAACCTGAAACTTTATGTTCTTCGCTGATCCTCTCTCTCCTACACCTCACCTACAGTTCTATTACATACAGTCGGTCATATTTGAAGTGGACTTCACGTCTACTCCATGTTCCTGGTGAGCTTCCGCTACGTACTCCGGTTTCCTCCCACAGTTCTACAGACATGCCCAGTCGGTTGATTGGTGGCTCAAAATTGTCTGTAGTTTGTGATTGGTTTTTATGTGTGGTGTTGTGTATGTGATCCAAGGTATGCCCTTTCTCAAGGTGACCCTCAGGTGACTCTACACATGATCAACTATATAGAAAATGTATGGAATAATTCTGATCCAAGAATAAAAGAGATTGAAGGATCATAGTGCAAAATCAACTGACACCAAAAATTCAATCTATAGTATGTTGCAATTTTTTGCACTCATCCTTTATCATACCTGTGCTGGTAGGAGTACTCCTAGGCCACTGGGCTTGTTCATTTCTCTCACCTATTTGACCTACCAAAGCCTATATAGTCCATCCACCTAATGCTAAACAGCAAAAAGGTTTAACCAGGGTTAAATGAGAAAAAGATTTCAGAAAATTTTAAAAAGGCCCACCAGCTAAGATCACAGACTCATGAGTAATGCAGGGCCTCACCAAAGACAGCACCGTAATAAATAAAGACTGAAAAATATATTTATATACAGAGGGACCTCGGATTGCAAGTAACTCGGTTTACGAGTGTTCCGCAAGACGAGCAAAGATTAAATTTTGACTTGAAAAACGAGCATGTCTTGGTTTACGAGTGCTCCCTCCCCGGCGAGACACACACTCTGCTCTACACAGAAACTCTGCTCTGTCGCGATTCTTTTCAAAGGTAAGGTGCTGGTTCACTTGTTTTTTGTTTTGTTTTTAATTTACCTTATGCAGAGCGACTTAAATTTTTATCTCTTTATATACTGTATATCTGAGCGATTAAGGGTTAAGGGACTTGCTCAAGAGTCCAACAGTAGTAACTTGGTGGGTGTGGGGATTGAACCTGGGACCTTCCAAACCATATTGCAATCCCTTACCCACTTGGGGTTTTGTTCTATTAAAGATATATGCTGTGCAATCATTCTTCACCAGAAAAACATCAGTTCAAAGAAATCACCGGAAGCCCAACAATAACATTCATGTTCATGACGAGTGTATGTAAACTTCTGACTGCAACATAAATTAGCATTGTATCAGATCTATACTCGATACCTGTATCAAAGTTGATGAGCCCTAATTATTTTTTTAAAAATCATCGTCATAACTATTTCAAGCAGGACGGATGGGAGGCACGACGCAGCCTTAAAACCCCAAGGAAATGGCATTTCATTTGAGAGTTGCCTGGTGACAAAACCCAATATAGGATTACATAGACTGTGTAACATCATGACAGCTTTTTTATTTCATGCATCAATGGACACCGGTTGTTCTCATGATAAGTAATAATTAAAAAAAGGAACTGAGGCATGACTTACAGCTGACCGAAACTGCAAACACTGCAGTGTGACGGCTCGGGACAAAGCAAATAAGCCTGGGGCCAAAAAACACAAACCGAGAGTCACTGAGCCTCTTACCTCTCCTGCTGTCCATGACGTAAGTCTCTATGATGGCGCTCTTCTTGCAGATGTCGTCGGCCATAGAGGAGCAGCTGACCTCCAAGTGTTTCACCTTGACGTGGGAACAAACAGCACGTGCCTTACTGCTCCCTCAACGCATCAGGAGACATGACAAACATTTCTTGACTAAGTGGATGTGGCAGGTAAAAAGGGACATCACGACAAAGCCTCTCCTTCACTCGAAGGGAAAAAACATGTCAAGTCACGGGATCTTAACCTTGATTTGGCCGGTGACCCGTGATTATTAAAGTCAGGAGATGGAGTAACAGGAGTGTGTCTAATCTCAAACTAAACCAGTGCTTTGACTTGATGCACAGAATCCTGTGTCAGATAAACAACCGATTGGATTTGTGTTGTGTATTTCTTACAGGTATATATATTTCACACCAAAAGCATCACGACGAACGAGTATCAGTGCTTAGAACACTAATTAAGGACTAAGCTTTCTTGTATTTGTTTAGCAAATAAAATAAATATACTTACAGCTTGTTAAGCCAATGAGATTTTCACTTCTAACACAATTTGGCATTTAGAGACAYCACAAAGTCTGGCTTTCAACCAACGCCACATCGGGTGTTAATACAGTTGGCCCTGATCGCTCTTGTTTAAATCCTAGAAAAGTCTGAGCGCCARTGCTTCACTCCTGATCAAAGCCCCTAATCATCATCTACTCAGCTTTGCATTTCAAATCTCCCCTCTCTTAAAATGCTCTTTAGATAAAAGTGTTTGCACAACAAGTACAAGAAAACATCAGCAATCGTTAGAAACGTCTGTTACAATAGACATGCTTAACCATTACAATTAAATCACTTTACACTCAGACTATAACGTTTTTGTCTTCATTTGAAGGGGGGAAAATATATTTCAATTAAATTATCAGTCAACACGAAGGAGAGACGTCAAAGAACACACCTTCTCCTCCAGCAGCCACTTTTCCTGCTGCACCTCAGCCAGCCTCTGGAAGAGCTCATTGACCTCGTCGTCAGAAAGGTCAGCTGGTCTTTGGGATTGAGGACTGCTAGTGTTGGACTGCAGACAGAGAAACAACAAGAAACGCACGTTTTAAAAGATCACATTCCTGACCACGCGCTCATGGTAGAATTCAGATCAGACAAACAATCCTGAACGGACGAAAAAGGAATTCTTTATTGAATTTTTGTATTCATGACTGCATTATATACATATAATAAAACTGTAAAGTTGGCGTGTCTGTACATTGGCGTTATGTGCGAAAAAAAATATTTGTGAGGACATAAGATGTGTAATAGAACACATTACACAATTAAGGATTTTTGTCTGTCTGTTTGTGCATGCATCACGGTTTAACATACTGAACGAATTTTAATGAAGTTTTTATAGGTGTATTTAGTCGAGCTTGAGGTAACATATACAATCGTGGCCAAAAGTATTGAGAATGGCACAAATATTAGTTTTCACAAAGTTTGCTGCTAAACTGGTGTGAACGTGTTACATCAGTTCATTTGTAACTGCGGTATGAGCAAAAGTGGACGCTGTACTTGTGAATTTGCAGAAAATAAGAATATAAACAGAAGTGTTTGGATATCTGCAAACAAAATTTAAACCAATCCTTTGAAAAAAAAAAAAATATATATATATATATATATATATATATATTCGTCTATTCTAAAAGTTAAATAAAATAAATTCTAAAAATAGAGTGCAAAAAATTTTTGCCTCAGCCTTGTAAATGAATAAACTAATTAAATACGTTTTAAGGCCGATTAGCAATTAGCATACATTAGCAATAACTGTATTAGTAATATTATAATTAATAGTAGTAGCAGTTAAAGGCTTAATAAAAGTTCCACGTCTTTGTGCTGAATCGCGCTTTCAGCCTGTGGAAAACTAAAAATGGAGATGTGGAACATGCGCAATGTAAACACTCAAGTGYCGGCCACTTAGCGCCTTCCATCTGTCCATCTATCTGTCCATGTGGAAAAGTTCACACTACGCAAACACGGCACTGAGAAGCCCAGCTCTCCTTGAAAAATGCCGCGTTTATCTTCAGGGTTATATACTTGGTATACAATGAGCTCAGAAGTGGAATGTATTCATAAGCATGAACTATTCTTCAGGGGAGTCAGGAAGCGACTGATCATGTAAACTAGATTCCCTGCARTAATCTCTGTTAAGCAGACAGAGTTCCATAATCTTCCTCTTTGTGCTTGTATTGCTCGAGCTTGCTACTCGTTTCAGGATGCGTTCGCTTTCGGTAACTGGAGCGTGAGTGGAGGAAAGAAGGTCGGTCCGTCCCGGAGACTGTAAGCCGTCCCTCGTGATCCATGCTCGCTTCCCCTGAGAGTCTTATCTTCCCTCCGGCTTATTAAATGAGCTTCTGTTACTGAAGGACAAAAACGATTACGCTTAAATAAAGTCTGCGTCGTTTTGGCTTTGGGTTGGTGTTTGTGAAAGAAGGAGTAGAATGAGAGTGCGAAGAACTTCTGCATTGATTCATGTGAACTTGCTACAACCAATTTTCTGTATTTACTGTCCAATTGAACCCTTGTGTTTATTTTTAAAACTGCAGTATTTTTAGTTACTACAGAATCCAGGAAGATATTAATAGCCGCAGAGATACACAAACGCATCATGAGCTCAGGGAGCTGAAAATAGAAAGAGTTGTCTGTGGCAACAGACTGAGATGGTTGTGAGGACAGAAAGGTGCACATGTGCTTTTTGGAGTTTGGTTTCTCACCCCTGTTCCAAAGAGAAAATGCATGACGTCCACACTGGCCCTATGTGCTTAAAATCAGCCCTCATAATCGATATGTGGTGTCTCAGCAACCTTGGGGCAGGAGGGGTGGCTCAGGGGGGTAAGTGTCTGGGTTTTTGATCAAAAGGTCAGAGGTTACAAGGCCCAGTACTGCCAAAGCTGGACCCCTAAAGCATTTCACATTCTGCGCTCAAGAGCTGCTGTATCTTTCGCCCCCAAGCTGAGAGATGCAAAGAAATTCAATGCACTGTGCTGAACTCTTTCTGCTGTGTATTTTTAATTTTAGATTATCTAAGCATATAATAAAACTGTAAACTTGGCGTTTCTGTTCATTGAAAATATGTGCAAAAAAAGAATAATTTGTGGTGACGTTAGATGAGTTGATGTGTTAAAGAACACATCAAGATGTTTTTTGGAATTTTTGTCTGTCTGTCTACGCACGCATCACTTAAAAGCTACTTAACTAATTTTAATGGGGTTTTCAAAGGTGTATTTGGCGAGCTTGAGGTAACACATGGGATTTTTTTTGCTTTTGGCCCACTAAAGAAAAATATACTTTACAGTACGTTCAAATTTAAATAGAAAACGGCCTTATATCATAATTTTTTTTTTTTAAATAAACCTTGAAAAAAAATCAGTACTTCATCTTAAAATTCGACAGGCGAGTATAAGCGCTTATAGTACGAGTGTGCAATTAAATTCCATGCGAACAAAGTCGTTGGTTTAACATAGTTATGCTTAACACACATTAGAGTAAAACCTAATGTGCCAACAAGTTGTTTGAAAAATATCACATGGCAGGAAGAGACAAGGCATGAGATCTTTATATTACAAAGCAGAGCGATTTCTCAGCTGAAAGACCTGCAAGAACTGCAAGACTTTCTGATTGAAAGCAATCAGATAACAAACTACCTTGAACTCCCGCGGTTGGTTGTTTTCACAACCTCGGCAACAAGGTGCTGACTGTCGTTTGGTTTTCTCCAGGCTTTTATAGTCCTGTTGTATCRATCGTATGGTCTCCATGGACAACCTCACTGCACTCCGTCACCACACGCAAACCATGGACAATCAACCCGTCCTTTTTCCGCTCGGATTGTCACTCATTTCGATTACTTCTTTAACACAACAACACAAATTGTCAATTTCTGCTTGCTCAGTCACTTTGAAAATGGACCATTGCAACGTGTTCCTGGTAGTTCGGTCTCTGTACACCATTCTACCTCTGGAATCAAATCATGCAGCTGGAGTTTGAATCTGTTTCAATCTTTCTAACTTCTCCAACACTACTCCATTTCCATGATCTCTCTACTGGCTTCCTGTAGCTCTCCATCAAGTTTGAAACACTGATGACTGTCCAACTGAACAAAATGAACCAGTGCCCAATTTCCTTAAAGCACTTATGACGCCATCACTGGACAAAACTCCTTTTGATGCTTAATCACTGCTGGATTTGTCCTATGATCTCTCAAGATTCTGGTTCCTAGGTGGCAGAATAAAGTTCCTCTAGTCTTCCGCCAGTCTTCAGACAATGTTTCAACACTTTTCCTTAAGTACACCAAGTCCCCTACATACAAACGGGTTCCATTCCTAGAGCTCATTAGTAAGTCCAATTTGTTTGTAAGTCCAACAAACGTTGTCTAGATAGTAGGATACTAACACAATTGGCTATGCACAGTATAAAATCAACACGTTCCATGATCTTGTCCTCCTTCTTCAAAATCGTGCCACTGGTTGAACAATTGATGTTAACATAACGAGCAATGTCTGCCATTATTTCACCTGAATCCATTCTCTCATTTTTTTTTACTTTTGTCTCCATTGTTATCGCCTGCCGCTACTTTTACGCTTGCATTTGGACATCCTGGGACATCCTGACATGTGATCCAAGTTCCACAACTGAACATGCGCGAATGCATGTTCGTATCTTTGAAAGTTCATAACTTGAATGTTCGTAGTTATGACTTCCTGTACTTATATTTATATATATATATATATATATATATATATATTTTTATTAAACCTCTGATGATCAGTACCCCAGTGAACCAGTATATGGATATATTTATTTGATAAATGACCTTGAAATCACATTTTTTGCTAACATTTTTGGTAAATTCCTAGTGTCTCCCCCGTTAACGTACACCTCATGCTTCTCCGGCAGGTTGACAGCTTACATTAGTGCTTCCTGTGTATAAAATCATTTCCTGTCCTTCCTTGTGCCACAGCAATGCAGGCACATTATATGCAAACTAACTATCAAGTTTTCAGTGAACTGGTCAAAACATGCCCAAGTACTGAACTGACTAGGGAACTTGAATCTACGTCAGTTTGTCCAAGAACCTTCTGATAAACACAACCTCTAATCTCAGAGTACCTTATTGGTGGTCTGTGCCGAGGCTCCTTCCTTCATCATCTCTCTGTAGCTGAATGACGAGACACTGCTGCTGTCTCCTGTCTGCTGCGTCCGACAGGGAGAACTGATTTCAGACAGCACCAGCTCCTCCAGGCCTACACACAAAAACACAGATACCCTTACACACTCACACAGCCGCTGGCCTCAAGAAAACACACAGTGCCTTGGTAACTGCATTAAACTGAAGTTGATGGGGTTAATCTGACATCCTGACTTATGAACTTACACACAGCTAACCGCCGTGCTGCAGTTTGTGATTTTTATCTACAAAGCTCCCAGAATCATTCTCTTTTTGAGTATAAATTAAATGTATGATTTCTAGGGCTCTTATGGAGACATTATCCAAAAATAATTTGTTTAGAGTTGGTTTTGATCTGCACTGCTATAGAACTACACATTATTGTTACCTGATATTTACAGAGAATTCTGTTCGAATGCAATATACTGTAATGTGATCGATATCAACATTTCACAGGGTCTCAGAAGAAAAGCTGTCGAAACTCATAAGACTGAAAAGAACAGCAAAGGTATTTATAAAAACTGGGGCCTTCATCGATATTGATTTGGTTTATACATGAAAGAATTCCAGCACTGTTGCTGCCCTCACTGGGTGACTGTCCCTGCAAACGCCTATTAAGAAGACTTTTTAACAAGTGAAGGATGAAACAAAGCATCTGGAAACATCTTGCAGTTTGAAACACCTACGTAATCTAGCACAAGGAAGATCCGAAAGTAGAACAAGAGTAGAGCTCATGGACGAAAACACTTGGGAAAAGAGTCAAGAGCAGCATCGATGAAGACATAAAGTACACAGTGACGCACAAAAAAAAGAGATAAAGCAAGCAATGAGAAAGGATTAGTCGCTGAAAAGCATTCTGCTGGGATTGATTTTCCTCAACAGTCCCACTGGTGATCAACTGGAGCACCTGGCACTGGCCGGCTCCAACACCAAACGCTCACACACGCCATACAAAGTGAGTCCCGAGCACAAACTAGCCCCGAGACTGTTTAGAGGCACAGAGCTGAAGGATCAGAAGACAGCAGGAATCCTTGCCGTCAAGGAAAGCAACAAATATCAAGTGATCAGACGTTCTGCACTTCACATGGGAGATTACGAACAAGGAGAAATCCACCACTCACAATCAAACGTGATCAAACTCAAATCGAAGTCAAAAAGTCAGGAAGGAAAAAAGGAAGGAAGAAGGATGGATGGATGAATGTACTGGAGGACATAAGGAAACAATGAAGGAAAGTATTTAAACAAGGAAAACAGGAGGCAAATCACAAAACAGAAGAGGGAAGAAAAAATGAAAGAATAAAGAAAATAAAACCAAAAAAGGTAAAAAATACATACTGTTGAGGAAAAGGAAAAGGAAAGAATATAGTAAAACCAAGTAAAAAAAAAAAGAAAAAGAAAAACATGAAAGAAAGAAAGGGTCATTAAGGAAAATCCCACAAAAGGAATTAAGAAAAAGAAAGAATTAGAACATCTGGAAGGTAGGAAATCAAGAAAAGAGGACAAGGAATTAAATCAAAACAGGAAAGAAGATGCATGGCACAAAAGGAAGAAACGAAAGCAAATGGAGAAGGAAGGCACAAATGAACAAATAAGGAGAAAAGAAAGAAGAATGGAAATGAAAGGAAACTGTAAATTAATCATAAAAACGAGTCAGAAAGAAGTGACCGTGTGGCAAAAAATGGTACTGCATTTGTGATGGAACAAAAAACTGAATGATTGTTTTAAATAGACACATGCAAAGACGAAATATTGAAAATAGTACATGGGGGAAACGTAATTTTATCATGCCATCTGTCCTATTCCACACTATGACAATCAGCGATATCAGCGATCCGGGAAGGTGCCGGCTAACACGGGCTTCCTCTGAGGAATGTGAACCTTTACAAACTACAGCTCTACTAGTGCTTGCGTGAGCTTACAGGCGCCCGTGTCGCTATGATTCATGCGCGAGTTTGCCACCCTTCCCAATGATAAGTTTAAACAGAGTTCGAGAACGAGAGAGAGCTCTTGGTGATGGATGGCTGTAACATCACCTGGGAGTCAAACTGTCGATCCCTGGATTACTGAGCCGATGTGTTTCTGTTGCACCACAGGACCAGGACTAGTTCTGTTATTAAGGAATTGAATTCAAGTGTAACCAAGTATCATGAAAAGAAATAGCACATAGTTAATTTTTAACTTTGGCCCAAAAAAAAAAAAAAAAGGTAGGGGGTAACCTAACGAAAACAATAGGGCCCTGCGCACTCAGTGCTTGGGCCCTAAAAAAAAAAAAAATAATAAGTTTTTTTTTTTTTAAACGTTCACAAAAAACTGGAGGAAGAAACTTGATTCCCGCTGTGTGCGCGCGTGTGCTGGTGTAAACCAAACCTGAGCTCAATCAGATGCAATGACCTCAGTCTGACTGAAACTGTGTAGTGCGTCCTGAAGCAGTGCGTTCAAGAAAGCACAGACAGATTCCCGGTATCACAGAGAAGTGTGTCTCGTAACCACAGACGGGGTCGGAAAGGGTTGAGATTATCTCCGAGAGATTCTTCTTTTAATTGCCTTACGTGTTTAAACCATCTGTTCATTTTACATGACAATGTTCCACATGCCATTCAGGCATAAAATCAGATCAACATTTTTTTTTTCCCCCTTTGAACTATGCGACTGAGCTAAATGATGCTAGTGTGATTGTTAAACTACTAACATACACAGTGTACGATACACACCATGCACTTGTAATAAAAAAAAAATAAAAAAAACGAAACATCTGCATAACTGAATTAACATAAACAAAGTCTCTGATGCACTTTACAGGCAATAACTGGCAAGAGAACGAGGTACTTAAATGCTACGTCAACCAAACTACTGCCAAGCATTTGATCACATAAAACACCCYGCAGTCTCGAGTTTAAACAGATGTGTGAACGTGTGCGTGCGTAGTATTTGCGTGTGTTTAGATAGACGTGCAAATGCAGTGTACTTCCGTGACAAATGCCGAGAAAAACTGCTGAACGTACACAGTAAGTTCAGGACATTTTACTAAACAAGCAAGACACACACACACACAAAGTTTTATTTATTAAATAACAAAACGGTACGCTGTTATCTATTTACTGTTGTATGCAATGTTAACGAACATTAACCAAATATAACTGCCATTCCCTTACCAGCCTCTCTTTTTCCAAGTTAGCGAGATAAAATGCAGCTTGTTGTGTTAAGTCCTCTGTCCTGAAGACTTTCCTTGTGGTAGACTATTTAATTAGAGCAGCTTTACCTCAAAGTGCTGATGCAGTCTCCATCCATAAATGTAAAGGTAGATACACGGCTGCCTATAGAACGCTTCGTCGTAGTGTAGCGACGATTCGAAGCTCTTCTTTGTTAAAACTTAGGATACTTGAGAGCCRTRGCACGCAAGTACATTGTGCCTTGGTTAATACCATGGAACGGATGCAGATCGACGCGAGTGCATTACAGTAAACCTGTGATTTATTATCAGGGCTGAGCAGGAAAATGTAAAGTCATGAAGACCCGGGCCTATGGTGGAAAACGGATTGGGAGATGATTACAAAGCACTGAGGCCGGATATGTTTTTCTATATACATACATACGTACATACAGTACATACATACATAAGGAAACATTAACACACCAGCATGTATTAGTGTTGGCTCGAAAAATAAATTAAATTTAATGAAATAATAAATAAATAAAACATAATTAAAGTCTCGATTTAAATCCTGTGGCATGACCTTAAACATGAMTTCCACAGCGATGTGAAAGACTTGTTGATAAACTTAAAATTGAACAGTTTTACTAGTGGGTTCCTAATTGGATTAAAGAGTGCTTGTATTATATTCATTAGAATACATTCGCTATTCTATAAAGGTATCCAAAAAAGGAATTTTCTGATATCTGGCAACCATTTATGACCCATTTTTAAAATATAGATGCAGATAAATCGGTCTGTAATAAAAAAAATATATTATTTTTTACTTTCTGCTTCTAATACTTCCTTCTTCTTCCTTCCTTTTTTTGTTGGTTATATAATTTATTTATTAATTTTTTGGGTATGTATATACAACTTGTTTATATTTCCAATAAAAAATATATATATACTTGATTTGTTTGATTTGATTGCAGTTATTCCCAATCAGGGCAACACAACCAATTATTAGCTTTCGGGAGCAATTACTTTTTCACGCTTTGCCCGTTTTTTTCCCTTAATAAATAAAATCATCATTTAAAAACTGCGTTTTGCATTTACTCTCATCTTTGTGTAATATTAGTATTTCACTGTCAATCGATTAGAATTCTTAATTCACTTATAAAATGTAATAATCCATAGATACATTTTGTAATATCTCAAACATTAAATGTAAGACATGGATTAAAAATGTTCATGTATTTTTGTAAAAAAAAAAAAATTGTTTTTGTACCTTGAAGGAAGCTTGAGCGCACAAATTTTATCCCAACTTCCGTCTAGAAGCTTTTTAGGATGAAATTTGCCATTCAGCTCACCTGGTGATGTTTAATCAGTTGTCTTATTGTCCGTGCTAAATGTGCCATTAGTGCACACAGCTAGGTAACTGCGCTGCAATTATGTGAAGGTATTAGGTTCCAACTTGGTCATATGATTAATTTGCGTTAAAAAACAAATCAATCACATGCATTAACATGTTTATATATATATATATAAGAGAGAGAGAGAGAGAGAGAGATGTTTGTCTTTGATTAAAGCACATTAATTAATATACTGACGCTAGAGACTCCTCCTGTATATAATACTCGTCTTTAATTGGGTATTAAATGGTTCACTGTAAATGAGTTGTTACTCGTTAAAATACTGAAGCACTTTATGAATTTGTATGAATTTCTATGTTTGCATGAATTAACAAACCTTGCAGCTGACACAGTTAATAGATCTGCTGTTATATAAAAAATAATCAACAGCGTCTGTCTGACAGATCTGAGAATGTAACCACATTATGGTTATTCCATACGGAGACTGGCAAAAGTGTACATGTACTGTACATATAAACAACAATAATAATAATAATAATAATAAAATATATTGTCATGGCCGGGTACAGCAAGTACTAAGTATTACTCTCTTTAAGGTGTATGTGTGTGTGATTGAGAGAGTGTTTAAGAAAAAAGGTTGAGTGTGTGGAAAATCTTAGACCATTTTGATTTTCCTCCTACTTTAAAATGTCTGATTCTAAACTTTCTGTAGAGCAACCATTAAACATTTACAGCCGTTTAAATAATGGATGCATCAGAAGAGGAGAGCAGAGCACTGCCCTCACCAAAAAAACCTTCAGAGAGCAAATCTGCCTACGCTGTGGCAAATTTTTTGATGGGGTGGGTGGGGAGGCGAGGTGGTGGGTGGACTACATTAAATATTTACACCTCTTGCCCTGCCCTGATAATAATGCTGTAGGGATGTCAGGGAGAAGAGGAACATCCCCTGGAGGACTAATTGTTTTAAAACCACAACAGTAGACAAGCGGCAGGTTTTTTTGTTTGTTTGTTTTTTTTTGTAGTGTCTTGGGGCTTTTTGGAGATGGTTCTTGCTGCAGGGCCAGAGGTGGTGCATGGGGGTGGAGCTGAACCTGCTCGAACTCATCCTATAAGCCTGACCCCTCAGAACATGAATAAACGCACTCATCTCTCCTGAAACAGAGGGAGCACCACCTGGACATGGGAGCTAGGAATGACCTCCAAGTACAACGTGGGGATAACCAACCATGGATGGAAATGTTCTTCTTTACTCACAGTAGCAACGAGATATCAAGCTAACTGTTTAAACTGTATAGTTGTTGTTATACACTTAAGAAGCTGATATATCTACTGTGCATGATGACTGACCAAACAAATTCTGTACATGTACTGTACATATTCATATATACAAATTAAGCAAAAGTTCCAGTGCAATAATTCTGAGCAAGTTGGAATTTTCATTGGGTTTTCCTGTAGGAAAAGTTCTGGGATCAGTTCAGGCTTCACAATGTTGATCTCAATCAATGGCTAAGCAAAGCCTTGTAGAGTTTGACTTCATGTACAGTACCACAATGTCTGCTGCTCTTGCTCTGGACGATTAGTGTGAATTCCATACAGTATGCCCCCCCCAGGACCACTCTTTTAGGAATAAAAAGATTTCTCTTGCCTGTGCCATGAGAAATCATTTCCATTTGATTCAGATCATTCAGGTCAGCAGCTGACTTCAGTTTGCTGAGCCTAGACCTGAGCAACTGATGCAACCCCAGATCATAACACTGCCTCCAGTGAACACTCGCTTCTTGCCCTTCCCTTCTTAACCATGAAACACCAATGAAAACATGAACTCTTCAGGCTACACAACCTTTTTCCAGTCCAGTTTTACGCTCTGATTAGTCTCACTAAGTGTTGGTTTTCTTATGGCCACACAGCTCTTTAGTTCTGTTGAGTTCTCATTAAATTGTATGTGGAAATTTCTTACGTTCACTATGAAACATGTCTCTACTCTATCTCTAGTGTCGATTTAAAAAAAAAAAAAWTTTTACGACACTTCAGCAATTCTCTGCAGGAGATACGAGGCAGGTTTCCTCCCCGGTCTTATTTATGTGCACTGTTGCATCTTCACTTACCTGTATTAAATCTTTAATGCTGCATGCACAAGACATTTCCTAAAGCTGCTCACCGCATCCGCGGAGATATTGAACTATCAAACCGCACTCACCTTATCCCATCCACATCGACCCCATTCTCCCCACCCTACACAGACCTCGTTCATTCCAAGACAGGGGGAAAGAATAAATAAATGAATAAATAAAAACTTTCCATTACTTGTTTTTACAACATTTGAAACATGGTCATGTGGCGTTGATATTTTGCTTAATCATGGCGGTAGAGACTTTAGGGCAGATTTATCAATTTTAACATTTCTGTACACTTACTTGTCCCAGTACAGTATATAATGTCAATTCTTTTCCTTTCCCCGTGCCCGGTATTGTGGAATCAGCATTTCAGGACCAGCAAAGTAGTCAAGCCCACCTTTCCTGACTGTAGTTTGCCGTTATAGTTTAGTCATCATGTTGCATAGAGAAGTGTAGTTTGGGGAACTTAGTCAAGTTTTTTTTTTTAAATACAGAGCCTGGATAACTCAGTCAGTAGAGCATCAGACTTTTAATCTGATTAAAAGTTGAGGTCCTGTTCAGATGTTACCTTTTTAGGGGCTCAGTTGGTTTAGGCTGTGGGTTACTYGGCCTCTGAGAGGCGCAGTGGTAAAGTGCTCGCTCTATCATCCGGAGATCGCAAGTTCGATTCCCGGGTGGTGCTGCAACCTCTCGCAGCCAGAAGCCTAAAGAGAGCTGATTGGCCGAGCTCTCTCAGAGGGCAGGGATGAGAGGTACTTAGTGCTGCCACATCAATCACGGCTCTACAGTCAACCGAGAGCGTCTGTGAGCTCAAGCAAAAAAAAAAGGCTGTGGGTTACTGGGCTACTGAACCCTTGGCACTGTTGGGAACTGTTGAACCCTGCCCCAGGGGTATCGCTGTATCCTGGCTGATCCTGTACTCTGACCCAAGCTTCATAACTGGGAAATAATTTTAAAATGTAGGTTATATTTTATCACCATCAGCAACACATTCTCCTGTTCAGAGAAAAAGAGCAAAAATCTGTTTTAAAGTTTATTGTAAGCGATGTCATCGCGGWAGAGGATAAACAAAAATGAAAGAAATTAGACAATCTAATGCAAATTTTAAAAATTATAGCTCGAATTGCACCAAAAAAAAGTGCTAGGATGAACTGAACAGTAGAAATGTATTTATTTATTTAAGTTTTTTTTTATTTTTTTTATTTAAATAACCTGTGTTTTAAGTTATGTGATAATTATTGAATCTTAATCTTTGTATAGAAATTGGGAAAAAATTATTCAGTTCATTTAACGTATTCACACACTGACAACAAATTAGATTTTTGTAAAGATTATATGTTTTTGCATTGGAGAGGTAAAACTAATTAGAACTTGCAGTGTTTTGAGACATTTTTAAGCATGTGTAATGAACGGGTTTGAGACTAATTCTCTCACAGGATTTGGAGAAAAACGCACATCGAGGCTTTTAATTACATTTTAGATGACGCGACACCATATAAATGCGTTATGTTGTGCCATTTGGAAGCCTCTGCGCTCCGTACAGAATCGTGGTCACGGACGATCAACCTGAAAACCTGAAAATTCTGGTCACTGGGCGATCGACAGGTTCATCAAAAAATACAATATTGTAGCGGGATATTTATAAAACCGGGATACAGAATCACAATACGACTTGCCACCTAGGCATCTTGTTATAATCATATAAGGAGGTTCCCCGGTGAGTCCTCTCCCTAGTCTTTACGCCATGTTCTGGGAATCCAGCTGCAACTCTTTAAGGCCTGTGGCCTTGAGTTCAGAGTACGCCATGTGAGGACGGTATGAACGAGGCTCGGAATAAAATGATCAGTGTTATCCGTCAGGAGGAAGAGAAAAAAAAAAWGAAGAAGCTGCCTGCATATGCCTTCTAGATGCAACAATTCTTTTGTACGGTCAAGAGGCCTTGAGTCAAAGGCTTAACCTGAAAACTTGATCACAGTTGAGTAAAGAAAAGTAAAGTAACCCCAATGTATTGTATTATGCGCACGTAGGCATATAAAATCGATCTGCGGTTCGGAAAGAATTTGCGTTGGAAACATACCTGCGGTGATGCGGAATTGATCCTGGTTTGAACTCATAGTACATAGGTTAAGTGGTACAAGGCACTGAAAGCGCAGCGTGGAGTGTTTACTCTCATCTCGGTAGCGGAGCGGCGTAACGTACTGTACGTACCTGTCCTGGTCTTGGAGTTGGTCAGGATTTCCTGCAGCCTCTCCTGTAACTTGTCAGCTCTTTTGCGCTCCAGATGGAGCTGTCGCTTCAAGTCTTTCAGCTGGATAAAAATAAAAAAGTGAAAAAAGAAACAGGAACAATGAGAGAGAGAGAGAGAGAGAGAGAGAGAGAGAGAGAAATAAAGCCCTTAAAACATACCCTTATTATTTAAATGCAAATTCACATTTGCATTAATCCATTTAGTGGGCAATCGTACGAAGGAACGCTTGCAAAATGCTAAAGCAGCAGAAGGTAGAGTGCTACAGTACATCTGTCCTAAATCCTTCAGTGAGCCGTAACCTGAATGCAAAAAGCTTAAGCAGACTTTCCCTTCGGTATAGTCTTTAACGAAAGGTGTAATACACGTTTCCGCTTTAAAGCCTTCGTGCGTCACGTGTTGCGGCTCTAAGATGCAAATCTAAACATGCACGAGTTTGCAACTTGCAAATGAACATTTCTGAGTAAATAAAAACAGAAACAAAAAAACATGATGGTAGATTTCTCCCAAACCATAAAAACATGATGTCTCTGGACAGCGTGGTAATGAGTACCAACTGTATCCCATTAGTTAGAGCCCCAGTCTGATGTTTAGAGCAGCAGAAACGCAAACTGGCCATCACCTGTGTTTTAATTCACTTTCTGGGAATCCAGAGAGATGGAAAGACCTGACTCATCGCTTATTCTTCTGTCTCCGGCGTGAGAGAGTAAGAGTGAGTGTTTATGTTCGTGAGAGAGATAAAAAGCGAGAGATAAAGAGAGAGAGAGCGACAGAGAGAGATAAAGAGAGAGAGAGAAGTACACTTACCGCTGAACTGCCTTTCTTCTCCAGAATGCGCTGTTCATCTACAGTGTCTCTAATCTCCTACCAAAATTTAAATAAAATTTTTTAAAAACACAGACATACAGAASAAAGTTTAGTTTAAATTGACCTTAATGACTTAACTGCTAAACTGAAATCGGGTCTTGCTGCTATGAAAACTTTAAATCCCCAAGGAGATTTTGGCAACAGATGCAAGTGACGCTCAAATGCACGGAAACACACACACGGAAAGTTCTAGTCTGGAGTTGTTCAGTATGAACACGTTTTCATAACAGGTTTCTGGTCTGGATGCGTCTTCGGTGATTGTTGAAGCACTGCTCTAGGGTGTGAACAGATGCTGATTGTTTTAATTAGAAGTAGCAGGAGCAGAAAAAACACTAAAAAGTGTCCTCACTGACCTGCTGTAGACCGTGACAGAAAGGTAATAATTTAGTTCTTTAGAAATATTTCAGTATTATTGTGATAGTTAAAACATGATGCTGTAACTTTCAAGTCAGGCAAGTGAGGTATGAATATACTCACTCACTCACTCACCGTCTATACCACTTAATCCAGTATACAGGGTCGTGGGAGGCCTGGAGCATATCTCAGGAGAATTGGGGCACGAGGCGGGGTACCAATCAATCGCAAGGGGGGTGCGCGCACACTCATTCACATACGACGGGCAATTTGGTAACGCCAATTAACCTAATCTGCATGTCTTTGTAGTGCAGGAGGAAACCTGAGTATCCGGAGGAAACCCAGTAAGCACGGGGAGAACCTGCGTGCTCGGGCGAACATACAGAGGAGGGAATCAAACCTGGACCCTGGAGGGGTATCCACTAAGCCTGCCCAGTATGAATAACAAGAAATAAATACAAGAAATCCATGATAAAAAGTAAAATTAACCACAGACATAACAAAAGAGGAACAAAAAAAGAGAGAGAGAGATGGAGAGAGACTACAGACTGATCATCAGGAATGAACATCAATCATAGTCATATTCAGTTGATTTCCTGAGTATTTCAAGCAATTGATTAAGAGCAATTTATTTTTATCCAATAAAAATCCTAAAACATGCTGAACTGCACATTTTTTTTCCTGCGGAAAAATAATAATAGTAAATAAATTTTTTTTTTTTTTTCCCAGGAACACTTATGAGGACCAACATCTACTGTATGTTAAAGTACTTACAAACACCTAAACTGTGATTTGTTTTTGATTGACAGGCTTGAAAATATCCAGACTGTCAAAAAAGCATTGTACTGGGCAGCACCGSTTTTTATCATCTCCACAGTTTCAGATCGTGTATTGGTTTTAAACTGAACATATATTGATCTGTCCTTTCATCTTTGAAAGTTCGGTCATCATAGTCTACTTTGCTTTTCTTCGAGCAAAAGTCGTGCTCGGTATGTTTCTTCTTTCAACTTGAGATAAAAAACTATTTTTTCTTTTTTTTTTGTGCTAGATTACTGATATATTGATTATTCTTGTTTATCAGAAGAGCATCAGGGTCTGAATAGAACTGTCATGAGGTCTGGATTATGACCGCAGTCCGTTGTACGTCACAGGGAAGCATTACTTTCATATATGTAGTGTACATACATTCATTTCGTCAAAGTTTAAACTAATGATATGACGTAATAATAATAATAACAATAATAATAATAGACAGTGATGTCACTCAGGAGCCGAAAAAGGTAACTATGAGTAACCTAAAAAATAAAACACGTCAGAACGTGCTGTTGTAGTCAATTAATTAATAATAGCACTGTGTGATTATGCATGTTATTGTTAACACCCTAAAGCTGATTACTTTCTTACAACATCATGTCCTGAAATGTTTCGTTCTTTTAATATAACAGCCAACGATTACAGTAGAACACATTTGCAGTTATGTTTAACGACGTGGAATCAAATGTAACTGCGTCTACAAAACAAGTCTGTTCCTGTTATCACTTTATTACAGCAGCTATAAACAATCGTTCCCCAACTAGGCTCATCTCACAATAATCTTTAGCACATAAAACTATTATTTTCTAAATCTGTTTATATGGAGACTCCTCCAAGCCCCCAAGTCCTTATCTAAGTAAATTCCATGGTATAAAAAAAACGAAATAACTCGACATTTTCTTTGGCCGTACCTGTTTGAGTTTAGCGATGGTGCTGTTGAGCTCCTCTCTCTCCTTGTCCATGGTGGTGATCTGCTGTTTCACGCCTTCGATCTCTCCTGTTTTCTCCTACACACATCCATAGAAACAAAATTACCACTCCGGCGCACCGAAACTGAACGAACACTCCTGCCATATTCGATTCAAACAGTCGTGTAATCTGGTTACTGCATGTCTTGTGTGTAATGACAAAACAAATTCTCTCTCAGTTAGGAGATACGTGCAATTTTCCACCTGTCCCAAATGTAAGCAAAATCAGCCAAGACATGTTTTGGTGTCTAATGTTTTGTTCTTCTATTTTTCAGTATTGTGGAACGCCACATCAGAACACATCAGGGAATCCAGTCTCATCTAAAAAAAAAATCTGTCCAAAAGTCTTACGAGCAAATAACTGCTGTAGAGCAAAAAAAAAAAAAAAAAAGCTTCTACATTAAAAGAAAAAAAAAAAAACTATAAAAAGCAGTAAATGGCAATTAATGGAACAAAGGTAATAATTGGTGTGACAGCCCTTTGCTTAAAATATACTCTCAAGTACAATTTGTGCAGTTTTATAAGGAAATTAGCTGCTTAGATTTGCTGAACATCCTGCAGAACCAGCCACGGTACTTCTAACGACTTTGTCACACCTGCTTCTTCTTCATGCATGCAAAYCCCAGAGGCTTTCTCTTTTTTTCTCTTCCTTTTTTGTCCTACATATATTCATTCTCCTCAAAGATTTTTATTATTTTTTTTATGAAATACTACCCKAAAATCAGAAATGTTTTTGTACTGACTTAATAATGAATTTGAGCTTGCACAAAAAAAAAAAAAAAAAAAATTAAAAAAGGAGACTTGACTTGTAAAGTAATAGATATGTAAATATTCAATCCTTAAAATTCACAGCATGGTCCAAAAATAAAGAAATAAATAAAACCCTCTCATACTATGAAATTAATTCAATGGCCATTAGCTTTGATTATGCCGCAGAAACTGGTGGCCTGGGACGACTATTTCACAAGTTTAACAAGTCAGAGGAGTCAGGGGAATGAGACTCCATGGATGTGATAATCTGGGCATTCAGTACATTCAGGTCGTCAGCTGACTTCATTTTATTGCCACATAACGTTGCTGAGGCTAGAACTGAGCAACTGGGGTGGAGATGGATGGGGGGGGGGATTTTTTAATAGACTTACACTATTAAAAAATAATGCACCTTCACTTAGCATTTAAATTTTTTTTCTTCCATGTAGTTGACAGTTCAGTATTATCCTTCCAGGTTTTAAAAATGCGTCGGAAAGATTTTAACCCAATTCCACTCCTTTCTGATCACCTTAGTTGTTTTCTTTGCTTGCTGAGAGCCAGTAATTTAACCCTTCTGAAATGATAACTTTTATTTATTAATTTCCAGGCAGTGTTGGAGTGAAACCATATCTACGTATTCCTTAATGCCATGTAAGAYCTGTTGATGTGGAGATTACAGTGTCGGCTTCGGGACATGACTACGGTGTTAAATAAAAAATAAATAAATGAATGAATAAATAAATCTGTGTCTATCATATCACAGAATTTAAAAGATTTCTAGTCTAGTTTTCGAGATGCATGTGTATGGAGAGCCTGGTGACTCGGTGACAAGCGGCACTGTGCATTCTGCACCCGAGAGTGCAGGTTATGGAAGTCCATTTGTACCTCGGTGACGGTGGACGCTCTGTCTAGAGCATCGTTTGGGGAAAATGTTCAGGCTGATACTGTACGAGTGTGCYACTGTACGCCGACACTGCTGCCGGCTTCGAGCTAGCTGAGTGGGATCGCATGCTGACACGCAACCCACRGCAGCGAATGCTGGTCACGACCAAATTCACTAAGCCACAGTGCAAGGTTTTTGTTTGTTTTCTCTTTTTTTGTTGTTTTTAGGACAGCATAGATATGAGGAGGCAGTAGTGAGGAAAAAGTTCAGACATCCATATAATTTAACTACGAAAGTAACAGCAGAGTGATAAAATCCCATTAAAGCATAAGCAGCATGCTTTTAAACTGGATTCATCTTGTCTTTCTTTGCCGCCATATTTTCACCATCCTGACTCGTTCACATCTCCCGACTGTCATGACTGGTACAGGTAGTCGTCCGATTTGTTCTTAAGCCCAATACAGTGAGTCTTGTACGCCTTTGACACGGATATACAAGGTAAAGCATACCAATCCACTTGACTAAATCGGTGCCCTTTCCACACACTGCCATCATGTGGCCAAAAACTACATTTACACCTAAAGAAATGAATCTCTCACAAATGTAACGTCGTTATCCCTGCACCTTTCAATCGCGAGGGGAATCTCAGGGCCAAGGCCATTTCGTCTCAGCTGTTTTCCACTGTATTGGACTGTGGACTCTTTTGTGGTTTTGTTGAGGATTTTCCAAAATTAGGATTATTCACCATCAGGACAGCTGGACAGCAGAAAATATTGCATATAATTGTAAATATCGGTATCTGGTTCACTGCAGTGTTTATTTTTGTGCAATACATACATGAATGAACTGGAAGTAGAACCGCGGCCTGTTCGTACGTGTATAAGATCCTGAATAACTTCTTAAACAAGACGATTAGATTGTCCTGCCTAACCCCATATAAGGAAAGCCCTTCCTCCACCCGGTTCCGCTATGCTTTGACGCGGTGGGGTTTGACACTGAACTGGGTTGTTCAGTAGGAGTTTGAAGTGGGAACAAATGTATCACTCGAAGGCTATTTCAGCTAAAGAGTTAACAGAACAACACTTTAAGATATGCAACCTTCAAAATACTGTACCTACAGTAAAAAAAGATGAATACAAGATACCAAACATGTGCTTTCAGGAAAGATGTACTAAAAAGGCGAAAGCAGGTTACATAAGCTCTGCATAACCAGACTCTGGGGAGTTTGTGGGTTTTAAGGATACCTGATCTCTAAGCAGGCCTATTCCTATAGAACTTTATTTACGAAATGTTCCGTACTATAGGTCAAGGCTCTCCCACTTGTCAGCTTCGAGTTTAAAAGAGGTGTGAGCATGACACATGCGCGTAACCGACGCAAAGACACACGGTACCTCGAGCTGGAGGGCTTGTTCGCTCTTCAGTCTCTCGATCTCCGCTGTGTGCTCCAGCCTGTTCTTCTCTATAGTCTCCTGTTCACACAAATATACAATACATACATATATATATATATATTTCTTTTTTTTTAATACCACTAAGATCACAAGAACAAATCTATAGCAAGAAAGCAAAACATCTTAAAAGTTTTTGCTTTGAAATAATGGAAAAAAAAAAACACACACACACACACACAACACTGACATCATGTGGTCAGGCTGATTATGATGGATTCTTAGAAAGCACAAAATGAAAAAGGCAATGCGGTGATGATCTGTGCAGAATGTGAAAACGCTCACAAACACAGTACCTCTGCCTCTTTGAGCCTGCGCTCGAACCATCCCTTGGTTCCCTCCATGGACTGCACCTGAGCCTGCAGATCTTCTACACTCTGCTGCAGACCCTCCAGCTCTTTATTGCGAGCCTGCAACATTCGGCAAGGTTTCAAACAAACAAAAACAAACACATCCATTATATTGTACTTTATTATTATTCATAGTGGTGCTTGCGATGTAAAGCATCACTTGTATTATCTAGCAGGCTTATTATTATTATTATTATTATTTTTTCTTGAAAGAGGTGTCAAATCGAGCGGCTTATTCGGGAATGGAATGCTATGACTTTTCTACGGGGTGAGAGGGTTTACCGCCCCAAAAAATCCCACAGACTTGACATTGACAGATTCTAGTGCAGAACAAGAATTTTTCTACAAATATAAAAAATTCGCCACATTTGAAGAGGCTTGCAAGCTGTGTCAGAACATACCCTGCCCGCAAGAGGGTATAAGTTGCTACCCCTGGGATGCAAGAGGTGCCCAAATTTCCCCCAATCACAATGGTGAAGGAACTCCCAATTGAAACAGAAAGTGCTCACAGTTGCATTCCCTGCTATGGAAACTTCAACAGGAACTTTGAAATTGAGCCCAACTGTGCACGCCATTGTCACAGAAACTCATTTTACTCAGGCAACCAATCACTCTCTCGGGATCATGGTGAAGCTGTCGAGCCACGCCCTAGCAACCGCTTTATACTGTAGCACCCCAGCAACTGATCCCGTAGACCAGGGGTCTCAAACTCMGTTCCTGGAGGGCCGCAGCCCTACAGAGTTTTGTTCCAACCATAATTAAAAACACCTGATCCAACTAAACAAGTCATTAAGGCTTATTTGAAAACTACATAGTATGTATGTTGGAGCAGGGTTGGAACAAAACTCTGTGGGGCTGCGGCCCTCCAGGAACTGAGTTTGAGACCCCTGCCGTAGACTGTCATTATGAAAGGACCAGAGTCCTGAGTTTTCCACGGCAAGCACCATTCATTTTCTTCTGAAAATCTACCTGATTATTATTATTATTATTACTTGTTTTATTTCAATTTAATTAAGGCAGGCGTATCTCAGCACTCGACTACTAATCGGAAGGTCCCAGGTTCAAACCCCAGCACCAACAAGTTGCCATGGTTGGGCTCCTAAACAAGACTTCTCGGATTGTACAATCAATTTTACATAGTTAAACTTTAAAGCAGGAAAAAAAATTGTGTTAAACATATGAAATTAAATAATCTTAAGCTGTACAACCGTATAGACACACATCCTCTGCTCTATTTCTACTATAAACAGTTTACAGAGCTTCTTAACACTGCAGATATTTATAGCACACAGGGCTACACAGAGTACGCGTTCACCTTCTGTTTACACCCATTTCTTCCCAAATCCGTCTCTGACCTTCTCGTCCCGTAGCTGGGCGCGGATCTCCTCCTCCGTACGGCCCTTTTCTTCGTGGAGGCCGCGCAGCTCCTTCTCGTAACGCGCCCGGATGCTCAGCACCTCTTTCTCATGCTGGAGGCGCAGGTCGCTCAGCTCCTCTTTGTGCCTGGACTTCTCCTGCGCCGTCTCGATGGCCAGCTCGTCCAGCATGCCTTTGCGCTTGTCTGCTGTCTGCAATACAAGTCGGGAGACACGCGGACACAGTGAAGACATGCCAATAACGCCAATAACGATACAACCTGCTGGCACCTGCGTGGCCAATTAGCGACCTTTATTAAACTCATCGATATCACGGTTAACTACCCGAGGAAGCCGATGCGTTTAAACGCGATTTAGAAACGATTGATTGTCCATCCCTGTTCTGTATCATGTTCTTTCGCGTAGGGGAAAAAAAAAATCCATCAGCTTGCAAACTTTCCGCACTGTGAATTTCACACCATATTTTAAATGTTTAAAAAGCTCCAGGGTAAGCGACTAAAAAAAAAAAACGGGGGAGGGGGGACACATTAGTGCTAATTACTGATCATGCATCACCTTCGAAAGCCTTGGTGCAGCCACATGAGACTCATTTTCACCTCCAGAAAACAGACCTTGTGATTAGATCATATGAACAAATGATGAAGCTGACTAATTTCATCAAAAGGCAATATGCGGCCTGTAGCGTCTGGCTCGTTTCTGTTATCTTAGTTAGAACTTGGTGTAGCTTATAAGAAGTGGCATGCGTACACAAGCAGTTTGTAAAAGTACACAATTAAACGAGGACACGGAATAAACCAGGAAACAAATATACATCCGGTCAGAAACCCTGAGGAGTGTCAAAATATACTCGGACCAAACATGATGATAACTAAAAATGATTTAATGCACTGCTGAAACCTGATTGGCTGACCGGAGCATTTCAGCACTGAGCATGTGTCMCTAATATAGAGGAAAGTGAGTGCATTTGTTATCGCAAAAACCTTTTACATGCTTGAAACCTGTTTCAAATACAAATGCATGTAGTGAAATTAACATCATGAACAAATTTTCTGCTGAAACTAAATGCATGTCAGTTAACAAGCAGTTTTTAAAAAGTTTTTTTTATTATTATTATTGTTTGAGAGGAAATTAAACCTTTTTTAAATAACACTCCCTTCTCATGAAGATCTGGTTGTGTAAAGTAAATCTGGTTGTGAAGATTTACTTTTGCACTTCCTTTTCCTATTATACCTAATAATATTCCGCTTTTTCCATAAGACCTCACCTCGTGTCTGTGGAGTGACAGATCGTACAGTATATATCCGTCTCTGTATTGTTTTACAGAGGTAATGTCTAAAACAGTGCAGACCTTTTACAGACATGTGACTACCATGACGTCACTCACAACATTGTTTGGCATAAGCAACCGTTAACCAACGTTAGACTACTACGGTCTAACGTTGGTTATGTATTTTCGTTGAGTTACAGTACGTTAAGTTACGTAACCTACTTATTACCTGATTACCTGATACTTTTGTTACACAGATAAAAAAATAATCTACAGTAGTTACTGATTACTAGTTTCTTTCATAAACAGTATGTTGTGATGGATTTCGTAAATCATAAAAAAAAAATTAAAAAGTGTAAAAAAAAAAAAAAAATTTAAAAAAAATGCATGAAGAAGGGAATAATGATATTAATTTGCAGACATACGATTTGTTATTATAACATGATTACCTTAGACGTTGTACAAATACGTGCTACCTCCTGGATTTGGTAGCGATTGTTACACGACTGTAATATGCTCTGCTTTACGCTTCATAAAATAAAAATACTGACATTTCAAAAGCTTTTCTAATTAATAGCTAACCAACAGTTCCTGGATTAAATAGAAAATGGTATAAAAATGGAACACTAGTGCACTATGAAGGGTGTATAGTGCCTTGTTCCACTCACACACACAGTTGTACATCACACACACCCAGTTGTGCCCTCGATCGGGAAGGGGTTAGAGAGCGATTCAGGATTCAGCTTGCGTTAGCAGTGAAACACAGCACGACGGGTTCACAGGCAATTCGAGACGATTACTAACGTTATAAAGTGTTGTTTAAGATGAGACAACATTATCAAGATGAAAGTTCTTCCATAAGTGCTTTGGAAAGTGTGGGTGGTGACCATGACGCAGAGACAACGAAATAGTGTCAGGTGCAAAAGGTCTATAGAGATCATCCAAAAAATCTGGGGTTGCCAAATCTAGTGAAAATGCATTTTATTTTTTTGTTTGTTTTTTACTMGTACCTAGCACAAGACGAATCATTACTAGGCTGCAAAAGAGATGTAAGCTTCATAAATAAATAAATAAATGAATGAATGAATGAATGAATAAATAAATAACCTCTGATGCTGAAGTATGTAAATAAAGTGCAACACGTACAAATTTATCTTAAGAAGTGTAAAACCCAACAGCGCCTTTAGAGTTAACGAAAATAAAAGCGCGAGTCAATAAAGTGAGCCGAACCTTTCTGGCTTCTTCCAGATCTTGCTGTAGCTTATCCTTCTCCAGACCCAGTTCAGAGATCTGCTCCAGCAGTCTGTTACTGGCTCGGCTGGACTCCTGCGAACACACAACCATGAAACACGGGCACGCGTACAGTTAATTTAATGTGTAAATTAACACTTGAGATCAAATTCAAGACCTACAACTCATCTAAGATATTCTTTAAATTTGGTGGACTGTTTTTTTTTTTTCCTCCTTTAAAGTGAAGCCGTGTGACGAGCACTCTGGTGTCTTGATAATGTGTTGGAGAAACACCAGCAACCTCCCTGCACTTGGCCTGTTAAGTAGAACGTTAGAATGAGCTACCCCTGGCTAATTGAACACAAAGAAAAATCCAGATCTGTTCCCAGAGCACTCCACTCTCCACTGGTTGTATTGTGCTTAGACTGCAGAACCCATCAGTGTGCGGCGGTTTGTAAATGTGGTTGGTTTATAAAGACCTGTAGCTGAAAGCTGAGGTCATCTTTCTGTGCCAGTAAGCTCTCCTGCTCGCTGCGTCTCTGCTGCAGCTCCGCATTCAGCGCCATGCTCTGCTCTCTGAGGAGGTTCATCTCCTGAGTCTTCACCGTCTGGATCTGGGGAGGAAAAAAAAAAAAAAAAAAAACACACACACGCAGGAATATTACTGTATATCAGCGCATCAACAACGGGGCAATAATTACCAGTTTTTCACTGATTGCATTTAAATTACTTTTGACTTCTCAACATTGAGAAATTGAGCATGGGAGAGAGAGGAAAAAAAACGAGTTTTATTTAAAATGAAAATGTGAACATGAACAAAAATAGGAATGGGGAATGGAAAACAGAGCATGACTAGATTTAAATCGAGTAGCAGATTAAAAAGGGAAAAGGAAAAAAAAAACTTGTTTATTTGGATACTCAGTCTGCGTAAATGATCTATATTTTAAACATATTGAAATGTTAGATTATACCACAGAAACATGTCAACATATCATTTTAATTTATCTAWAAACATGTCATACTTTTCACCTGATTATAGGTAATAAAGTACTGATATCGGATTAATTCCCGGGGCGGATGATTTTCAAAGGGATAAATAATTCTTAAAATGCAAACACTATTTTCTTGGTTAAATATTATAATCTTATATATTAAATATAATTTTTTTTAATATGCAGTATATTTATAATTATCTAGTATTTTAGTGGCTGTTTTTCGAGAATTGGATGGGAAATAAACTCGTTCACATGTCTGAGACACACTGCTATCATTTTTATTATAATATTTCTAATAATAACATTTTCTAATATAATTTTTTTTCCTGCTAAATGATTTAAAACATAATATAACAAATCAGGTCGGGATTGATCTCTACATTTAAAGAAAAGATTTTCATGTAGAGACGAAGCTCGTCATGTTAATTGAGGAAAGTTTTTAAAGTGTTGTGGCAATCAGAATTCGAGTTGAATCCGGTTCCGGCAGTCGGTGAATCAAAAGGACAGACATGCTGTAAATAATGATTCTGTGTATGTGCTTAGAGAAAAGACGCCATCCAAAAGGAAGAAGCCAACATTCAATAACTTTAGATTAAATATAGACTTCACTATACGGAGTATTCTTATGACTCTATTATTATTATTATTATACTTTTGACTACTGACTGCATACCAAAAAAAATTATCATCTAATTTATCTTTTTTTTTCCCCCGGAAGATGAACAACTCTGAGCACAAACTACCTTTCATATTCTCTTTAATTCTGACATGACATGAAGGCGCTGTAATGACCATGATGATTGAGATGGGTGCTGATGGAAATAGATGATGGTGGTGAACATCTGGAATACAGTATGAATGGCACTGGTCGAGCTGTACCTGTTCTAGGGCGGCTAGGTTAGTCCTGAGGGCCTCATTCTCACTCAGCATGCCCTCCACCTGCTCCTGACTCACCGCGCTCTGACACGCTACCTGCGGTTCCACCCAACACCATGCGCAGCCACAGAGAGAAAGAGACAGAGAGAACAGAAGAAAGAAAGGTGAAATTTGAGTGACACAGGACAAGCTGGAAAGAAGGAGAGAATACCGGATGCGTGGCCAAGGGACAAAGGAAAGATTAAAAAAACAAGGAAAGCCAAAGAACAGAGCTTCTTAGAGACGCGTCCAAACCTCAGAAGAGAAGCAGAGATAAAGCACAGAGGCTGGGTCTTCTTGCTAATCTGTTCGAGCTGCCCATCAACGCCAGGTCCTTAATTAAGATCCGTACCCTCGCCAAGGAGAAGAGTGACACTGATGAAGCCCATCCCTGGTGCCCAGGCAGACAGACACCTAACCTAAGCAGCATCCCAGAGACGCCTGCCTCAGCAACACGCAATCTAATTAGCCTCATAGCCATACCGACCCTTAATAATTCATGTAATCTTTAGCACAGTCATTTATTTCAACCCAATTAAAACTTGCAGGCCTGCTGATAAATGATGAAAAGTTTCTTTTTCAGGTCTCGATAAATAACAAACAGCTGTCCTAGTCACAGCACGCGATCAGTTAAGCTGACAGGCTTATGCTGCGTTTACATGATGACCGACAGCAGACGCCATCCAGACGTTAGACGGTTTTGCAGCGACACATGCAAGAAAGTGCAAGCATGACTTTTAAACATTTTTTTATGTGTTTAACTTTTCCAGCGCGTGATAAAGGTGGAAATAAACCGCTTGCGTCGGCACAAACGCAGAGGCCACGATCATATCACGAAATTACAAGGCAAGATGATTAACAAACCCACTGACGCATTTACTGTGTAACAGTTCCGCTAGAGCTTTTCTACTTAAAAACTCTAACGGGTTTCTGAGAAGCGTTAGCCGCGTCTGCACGCAGAGACAGAAGCGCACGCGGCACCAGGGACGTAATGATGAACATCTGTATGAGATTCTTGCCGTTGCTGCTGTTAGCTCGAACAAAAACGCTGCTGACTTTGTAAACTGAAGCAACACACCAGGAGGGCGAGACTGTGAAGCGCGGTGCATGTGGACCTCCTAGTGGAAAACGAGACGCAGTGCTACAGTCAGAGCAGAAAATAACACAGTGGTGATGTTCACCTGATCTTTGAGTGCGAGGAGAGCCACCTCGTGCTCCTTCTGCTTGCTCTGCAACTGCTCCTTTAGCTCAGCGACGTTCTGATACCGTAAACACACGCAAACAAAACAGAGATTAAAATTTCAGGTCTCATACAGGCTATCTATAGATATTGCGTCATCTACAGTATCTGTACAGATAATAAAACTGTAAAGTTGTAAAGGGATGCAAGATGAGTAATAGAACACATCAAAATGTTTTTTGGAATTTTTGTCTGTCAGTCTGTTTGTTTGGTGCACGCATCACGTAAAAACTACTGAACAAATTTTAATGCTGTTTTCACAGGTGTTTTCACAGAGCATAAGGTGACAAGGAAAGGAAAGACAAGATGTGCTACTTCGAAGTTTAAATAAAAAACGCCCTTATATCATAAAAAGATGGTGCGGTACGTTTTGTTAATATGCGCCTGTGTGTGCGCAATTGAAATCTACTTAATAAACACGATCTCACACCTTCATTCCACGCACTTACATGTAAAACAATTTAGTTAATTCCAAAAATACAACTGATGCGGTTTTTTTTATCTTAACTAAAGTGACAGACAGAACCGCTTTGTGAAGTGAATGTGTTCGTACTGGTGTCGATACGATATTGATAACGTTACACATTTTGCTAGGATGAATTTCTCTGCAATACTGTGGATATCGTGTCATCATTTAATGATATTTTTTCCCCTTAAATTGCGACAAACCGACTGAAAGAAAACAATGCAAAATGTGTTTGCTACTTATGCTCTGTAAAGCCTTCATAACGGCTCTAATCTGAGGTGCTGTTTGTTAATTGGTGATTTCTGAGGCTGGTAACTCCTCAGTAAATGAGCAACACTGTTCTCGCAAGAACTGTTGCAGAACAACTGAAATTCGTGTAACAACCAACTGTTGTTTTTCTTTTTCTTTTTACCCAAGTACCTTATGCCATATGTGCTATTTCATAGTTTGTAAATTTCCAGTATTGTTCTAGAATGTAGAATAATAAATCCAAACTTGTGTCCAAATTTTGACTTGTAAAAAAATATAATACAATTCTTCATAGAATAAAAAAAAAAACAATTAATAGTAGAATAATAAAAAACATCATTATAAAAAAATCATAGAATAATAAAAAACATAATAAAATAGTCATTATATACTTTTATAATTTGGATTTTAAATAAGTTTTATGCAGAATCTTTGAAACTTTTATTTATAGTTTAAAAAAATAATAAAAATAATAATWATTATTATTATTATTATTTGTTTTTCAAAAAAAATTATGCTTTGAAAAAAAGTGTTTTTTCCCATTTTGTCTGAAAGTAAGTATCTTTAACCTCTGATGCACTTAAAAAATATCACAATAATATAAAATAACAAAAATATCACATGATTGTCATGTACAGAAGTGCTGTGAAACTTAGCCTATACACTTAAATTCACTGATATTTTAGTTACCATATAAAACAATAAACTACTATTTTTTAAACAAAAAATAAAAAAAATAATTCTTATAAATAAAAGTTTAAAAGAAACTTGTCTTACGTGTAACAACAATATCAATCAACGTTTAAACCGTTATAATGAAGTTGGACCATGATGTGCAGCTCTGACCTGGTTAGCGTTCATCAAGTCAGACTGCAGTTTCTGCACACGCAGGTTTATGGATTTCAGCTCCTCCTCTTTGCGCTGCTGAATCTCGTCTATTTTCGTCCTGGAGCAAATCGCACAAATGTGAACAAGTTTATCAAACGGCTGAATCGGGCTGAACAATCTTTCCCACCCTGATGATGTTTCAATAGAGCGCCAACGCAAATGGGGGACATGAACTAGGCACAATGTATTTGGGGAGGAAATGCACCGTTTGTGTCAACTATAACGAAAATGAAAACGCATACGGTAATTTATAAACGCGAAAGCGAGATCTCGTCTAGTCACCCACCTGCTGTCATGGTAGAGAGCCTCTTTCTCTCCCTGGAGCTGCAGGAAGCTGGACGAAGGAAGACAATGAAGGCACACAAAAAGAGAAAGATTAGTCAGAGGCTTAATGGACTCGTGACAGCATTGGTGATATTTGTCAAGCTGCATTGATCCATAAATCAATCATAAGAGCATATGGTGTTTATCTCTTAAACATCCTGAGCTTGTGTAAATTCTCATAAGGGCTCTCGCTAACATGAAACTCGACTAATTGGTTTCAATCGTACTGTATAAACGCATCTTGGTAATAAAATTTCAAGTATGCTATGTACTGTACATGGTTCCTACCTCTCTTGTTTCTTCTTCAACTTGTCGGACAGCTAGAAACGTAAAATGATGACTGTTAACGTGACTGTTATTGAAAACGCTCATCATCATTGCCTTTCTTTACAGCACACTCACGCTTACCTTAGCGCACTCTTCTTGAAGTTTTACAAGTTCAGCTTGTTTGGATGCCTAAAGACAAACCAAACAGTGGGGGGGGGAATAAATAAATAAATAAACAAACAAACAAGTTTCACGATCAATGGTTTTAACTTTGCAAATTAAAAACTCAATTTGAATAGAAATGTGAAGCAGAAAACTTAAATTACACACGAGATACTGCAGTAACACACTGTTCACACTATGTAGTCCATAGGATTTATATGCTGCAGCATTTACTCTGCATGTTTTTTTTTTTACCTCCAGCGCCTGTAGTTGATCTTTCAGTAATCGCTTCTCCTCCATCTCTGTCTGAAGTTTCAGCTCCACCCCTGGAAGTGACATATTGATGTTCATTAACTGAAGAGATGCAAAGAAAAAAAAAAAACACTTTTTGATCCCTCAAAAAAATAGGAAGGAGAAAGACTCCGCTTACCACTAAGCTCATTCACTCGTTGCTCCARACTGATGCTTTTTACCTGTGGATCAAAAACCGAGACAGAAACTTGGTTTGCTTCCCACACACTTTAATCACGCTCAGTTTCCAACAATCTCACTCAATATTTGTACCTTAGGACGCTTAAGTGATTCTAACGCTAATGTAACATTCTAGCTCATTTAATGCACCTTAATTTACAGTTCATACTGTAGACTCCCACCTGACTGCAGAGTTGTTTTTTGTTTGTTTGTTAGGTAACATATTTTATCCTCTTGCGCTTAAGTTTTTCTTAATTTACATTATCCACTGAGCTACACCTGCCAGCACATAACCTGGTGTAAACCTAACTCTAAAGTTTCAAATAGTTTTTAGTTCTAAGTGACTCCGTAAACCAGTGTAAGCATCAATCCAATGACGGAAACTTCAAAGCACTTTTTGTACGTTGCTCTGGATAAGAGTGTCTGCCAAATGCCTAAATGTAAACATAATGTTTTCAATGACGCATCGAAAGAGCMAAAGCAGAGACAAGATAAAATTCTGGAAAGAAATAGAAGGAGCAGTGTTGTTCTGGCACGGCAGTGAAATGTAAATGATTTTATTAATTTTTAAKTATTAATATTTAATGTCTATGCACCACTGATTTCTGTTAAGAATTTCCAAATAACATGCAGAAAACAGTAATTTGCATATTACAACACCTACAATAATTAGCTAATTAATTGCATTCTTCGTTTAATAGCTATTTTTCAGGAAATGTTATTAAAGATTAAAAAAAGAAACACATGACATGTGGTGCTATTGTCTCTTTTTGATTATTTCTGCACTTTAACTTTTAAAGAGCAGGTAAATACGATGCTACAATATCAATATTGTGATAAACACACATTTTTGAGATATTATGCATATTGTGATTTGGATTACTTTAAATGCTGGCAGTTTCTAAGGAAGCCTGTTTATCATGACATGTCACATACTGTACAAATGTCCAGAAATGATGTGGGGTAATCAACTGCTTCTTACACATGAATATAGGATGTGAGCCCTCTACTACTACACTATCTAACACACATTTATGCTGCTCTCTCTCTCTCTTAACACACACACAAAACTACCAGAAACCAATTTCAGTTCAAGTTAAAAGGTTAAACTTTAACACAAACTTTAGCAGGATTTTAAATTAATAAAACCTGTGTTTTAGAGCTTCGTTCTGGTTCCTTTTCACTACTATAAAGTAAATAAATTGTACAAATTGTCTGTATTGTGTATTATCAGATTATAATAAACAAGTATTACCTCTGCATACGCTCTAATAACGTTTACTAGCTTTCTGTGAATAGGGTTTAAATTGAAAATATATGAAAGTTCTGTCAAGGACGGGGACACGATAAGCTTTTTTAGAATAAACAGACTTCTCCATTTATGGTTTAAGCTTAGAAAATAACCAAGTTATACGCCTCTAAGATCTTTACAAGCAAATAAGTAACATTCATTGGGTGAAAACATGCATATCCTGTAATGTTTGATCCTTTTAGTCTGTCTCAAGTCGTAGCGAATGGTAACCTTTAAGCGTTTTACATGTAACTTACGAGTAGCCCACCCAATAAACTCAGCTCAAAGTTCAATTAATATGTTACTGTCTTTTTATATTTTAAATGAAATGTTAATTATGTAAAAAGAGTATCAAATCACAAACTAGCAAATAAAGGATAAAAAAAAAAGTGATCACGTGACCGATCTGTGCGCTCTGTTCATTTAAACTCTAATGACGTGTGCAAAATGGGGACCTCTGGTGTTCAACAAGTGCAACTGCACTAAATGCGTAAGTATTGGGACGCTGACTTTTATAATGTGAATATCATATTTTTGTATCACGGTGCTTCGTTACACCCTTACTGATTACAGTTGCTAAGCAACCAACGGGTCAGGAATGGCAATTAGTGAAGCCTCTGTTACTGGATTTTTATTTCCACATAATTCGTACTAGAAAAACAGAAGATAGACTCTCTCACCTGCTCCAGTCTGTCATTGGCTAAAGCAGCTGTCGCATTATCACCCGAGCAAGCAGTGTCCGTGTGCAGCCGGTCGAGACCATTGGTGTCAGTCTGTCCCTCGATCGCTGCGTCTTTTCCGTCACCTGCGTCCAGTCCACGCATACGATTTTGCTCACTGTCCTGAAGAGCTGAACCAACACAGACACAGCGGAGACATAAACATCTTATCAATGATTATGGGTGGACTGCTATACCGTTTATCCTGCCAGCATGCACTGGGTTTTGGATTCCTACTCGCTTAAAAAATCATTAGAAGACACAGTCAATATACAGCGAACATAAAGTAATAAGCAATACAGTAACCCCAAACTTAAGAACAAGTTCCGTTCCAGAAGCATGTTCGTAAGTCAGATTCGTTTGTAAGTCCGACAAAGTGAGCCTTGTGCATCTTGGGCACAAGAAAAAGAGAAAAAAAACACACACACACAGACAGATTTGTTGTTTTGGTWCGCATTTTACTGTTGGGTGACTGCGCCTCTAAATCGCACAGGGAATCCCAGAGACGCAGCAGTTCAGCTGATTTTACTGTTCACAGGGGACCCGGGAAGACGTTGACGGGGGAGAACAACGCTATATTATGTTGATTGTGCGACTGAACAGATGCCATTTTGTCTCAGAGCTGTGTGGACTGTCTCGTTGAAGATTTTTTTGAAACTAGCGTTACAGTATTTACCATCGGGACAGCTGTACAGGACAGCCATTTTCTATCATCGTGCTCCCGAACCGATTCATTGAAACCGGTGAGGCCGACTCATTTCGCTGTAAACACCATGTAATGTTGTCCTCCCTGTCCTCCCCTTAAGTCTTCCCAGGTTCCTTTTAAACAAGGTCAGCTGACGCCGCTGCATTACCGGAATTCCCCTCGCGATTTAAAGGCGTCTTGTGAGAGTAAAATGCGGAACCAAACCTGTGTGTTTAGCCTTGACATTTATGCTTGACATTGTAGTCTTTGTATCGTCTTTGTCAGACTTACGAACGAATCTGACTTATGAACTTGGTCCCGGAACGGAACTCATAGCTCAAAGCAAAAATCCAGTACTAGCAAGGAGTACCTATTGAAGATTAGTAATAGAGATGGCTGTTTGTAATCATTAGTATTAAGACAAAGCATGTATTCCTTTGTTATACTATAATCACGCTAGACGCCGCACTGAGTGGTCTTCTCACCTGCCAGTTTCTTCTGCAGGGCGGAGTTTTCAGCCTGTAGGCGCAGGAGCTCTCCATCCGTTGGGCCGGACACGGAGCTAGGGGCGTGAGCTTGGAGGCCCCTCCCGTCCCTCAAGCCCTGATTCTCAGCCTCCAACTGCTCAATCTGGGAGCATAACTACACACAGAAAACTGAGCATTCACATACAGATAATGGACCAAGGCAAGTTGGATGACTTACACCATACCTGCAAACAATGTGAGACGCTTTAGGATGCATTCCCCCCCCCAAAGAAAGACACTTTTTTGACCAAAAAAAAACAAAAACAGACAGACTACATGGACACTTTTCCTTCACACCCAATGTGAGCCCTCGCAAAAATGTTTGAAAGCACAGAATTCTATAGGGATGCATCAAGACATAGTTTTTGAACTTTGGATCAGAAAAACTCGAGCACCCGAACACCCTTGGAATGAACTGGTAAGACCGATTGGACCCGAGACCACCTCACCCATTATCAGGACCTGATCTCACTAATGCCCTAGTGGCTGAATGATAACATGTTCCCACAGCTAGACTAGGACAAAATCTAGAGGAAAGCCTTCCCGGGAGAGTGAAGATTTCTAGAAGATCGAAAAAGATGTTCAGCAACAACATAGTAGTGGAATGGTTAGGAGTCAACAAACTTTAGTCCATATAGTGTAACCTAATCACTTGGCTCTTGGCTGTCTTGTTAATCTGAAACAAAAAAAAAATATACAGCCGATAGATGACGTCATTGGAGTGACAACCTCCTCCGGTAGTGTGTATCAAATCCACTTGTTATACACTTTATGTTTAGCGTCTGCTGGGAACATTCCCTGCCCCCCCTTGTGTCACCGACTATGTCCACACGCAGCCAAGTATTTTTAAAAACGGAGATCTGCAGTTTTGGTTGTTGAAAACTGAGCTAAAAAGTGGTGTTGTGTGAACAGGGGACACAGAGATTTTGGCTTGTTCTTACGTCACCTGGCGTGCCGATGATGTCGTGCTAGTCTACATGATTTGACGCCGGCTTTGTTTATGAGGATACTTTGTGCAATAGGGGACTTTTTTACAGTAAACTAGTGACTGTGTTAACACTGCTTACTGGACTTTTTACATGCGTGTACATACACGCCATTTTGTTACATTAATGACATTTTGTCCAGGCCTCTGATTGGTCCCCTATTGATTAGGGACGCTCCTAACAGCACTTAAAAGGGCGTTTTGTCTTTTCATAGGGACAAAGATATTTTTAACACGTAGGTTGTGTGGACAGAATTATTATTTTTTTTAACTAAGTAGAAAAACCTCAATTTTTTATTTTTTTTTAAATACCAAGCTACATGACCAGAGTTTCTTGGCATTCTAGCACACCGACTTTACACTCCGTAAAAGTAAGGATGTACTTTGATGCAGAGGTGAGGAATTAAACAAAGCACTAAATCCTATCTGGAATTAAACATTAGCATTTGCTGGGAATTGAATCAATAAAATACGAAAATTAGATTCTTCCCCTGAGGGAGGATTATCTGATAAAAACAGAACCTAAACCAAGTACTGATGGAGTGTGTGTGTGTGCGTGTGTGTGTAAGCACCTTGGACAGCTCCTGCATGAGTGTGCTGTTCTGCAGTCTGAAATCATCCTCCTGGCTGTGCAGTTTGCCCTGAAGCATCTCATTTTCACTCAGTAACGCATCGACCTCCTGCAGCGACAAACAATAAGCTCACAGACACATAAACCACAATGAAGAACAACACAAAACCACAGCACGCAAGACAGCAAATGGTGCAGAGACACAATGACGGACATAACCACAGTATGACTATACAATTTGACTCTCAGGAATTTTCTATGAAAGTTTACAGAAAGGATTTTCCTTATAAAATGACAGAAATTTGTTTTTAGCAGTGTACTAGCTATAGCTATGCTACAACACCGTGATTAATTCTGTTACTACTGCGGTAATGACCGACACAAACTTACCTGAGCCTTCTTGCTCTTATTAAGTGCCTGTAAAGGGAGGAAAAAAAATCAGATTTTAGAAAAAAATAAATAAAAATAAAAATCATAATCAAGTCTGTGTTGACTGTAACATAACACACCATCAGGCCGAGTTCTGGGAAAGGGTAAAGGGAAATTGTATTAAGGCTAATTCCCTCCACCAAATGGCCTCCTTCCACCTATTTACATCAGCTGCTTGGGCCAAAAAATATATAAAGCTTTAACAGACTTTGGATTTGCTCTGGAGGAAAAATTATGGAAGAGAAAAAAACGGTTACGGACGATGGACGCTACAAAGAGTCCAAATCAATGATCGGGTGATTTGGACTGCAGGAGACAGCGATTGAAATAAAATGAAAAAGAAGCAACATAATGTAAATCATTTAAAAATTATAATTAAAAAAACCTAACTGGTACTGTAAGTTTACTCCATGCAAGGAAAAAAGAAGAAAATCATCTCTTTTTCAGCATTTAATTAGAATTTGATACTTAAAGTTAACGTTAGCGATATAGAGCAGTTACTAGTTTAATAGAATCAGCTGATTTTCAAGTCACTGATGCCAAATCTAAGAAGAATTTTTTTCGAGTCACATTTGCATTTTGTGAGGATTTGCACCAAATGTTGTAGAACTGTGGACCACAGTTAGACCTAAGATTCGATTAGATTTTAGTTTATTGCGATTTTCGATTCCATAACTAAAGATAACTGCTGATTTATTTCATGCAGCAAAATTCCTTACAAGTTCTGAAGGCTCTGAAATTCTGTGTAACTTGTTTAATGCTGTTAAATGGTTAAACGTCACGACCACTATTGAGATTACAGGTAGTTTCCGACGTATAAACATTCGAGTTACGAATTTTCTCAGATACAAACGAAACGGCCTCACCGGTTTCAATGAATGGGAAAATGTGGAGAAAAAAGGACGAAGATTTAGCCAAGTGGATTTCTATGCTTTACATTGTATATTCCTATCAAAGGTATATATATGATTCACTTTGTTAGACTTAGGAACAAATCCGAGTTACGAACATGCTCCCAGTACGGACCTCACTCGGTCCAGGAGGTGGCGGTAAAGCACCAACCACCCATAAACTCAACAGAAGCAGAAGATGAGTCTAATGCAGAAATGCTAAAAAGTGCAGTCCGTTGAAGGAAAATTACTCAATCCCCATCGAGGCTGGAATATCCAACTTTGCAAGAGAAATAATCGTTTGCAGCCTGGCACAAAAACATTTTTTCCCGTTCATGACAAATGTGCAGGGGGATTGTTATGTAACTCGTCAGTTAAAATTATGTTAAGCTGTAAAACTGTGAGCATGGCCGATTTAAAACTGCTAGCTTTCTGCTATCCATCACTTTATCTAACTGGAGTTGTTGTAGTTTTACATAAAACAGGAAATGTAGGGATTGACATGGGACTACATGTAGGGTATGGATGATGGAGCTCAATCAAATGCAAAGTAACGTTAGCATATAAATCAAGGCTAACTAGCTTAGCATTTTAGCTAAGCTAATGCTAAACTAGCTAGCTTGTGGTAACCCGGGTATGTAAGCATCCTCCAACCAAAAAGCTAGGCTCCATTCATTCCTCCCATTTGCCCATTTATGGATTAACCGGGGCTTAGGTGGTAGCTCCCATACTTGAGCTTTGAAACCCTTTAAGCGTAAAAATGTCTTTTTGTATCTACTTAGTTTTGCAAAAGATGTAAGCGGTCTGTCGTTTCTGCAAACCACTGCGGTATATTTTTAAGTAACTGAAAAATTTTAGAGCATTCATAACATTTAAAATGCAAAATGAATCAAATCAGACAAAACATTAATATGTTTCATGAAAAAAACACATTCATAACTTAAAAAGGAAATACACCTACAGTACTGTAACAGTCGTTACACTGCGTACACTAGAGACAACCAGACTGGATTGCCAGCATGTGACTCATTATGGATAGAATTACACGACTGAGAAATTTTATCCGATGTAAAAACAGGTGTGTTTGTGTGTTTACCTTTTGTGCTTTGAGGTAATCTTTCTCCAAAGTCGAGATCTTCTGGCGGACATTGTTGAGCTCTACAGAAGAGTTGAACGAGATTGATCAGAAAAGTGAATCAGCTCTAATTCCTGTTTACAGACTTGTTTACGATTTGGACAAACCTAAACTGTAAAGTTGAACAAAGAGAGAATTTTATAATTTAACAATTCTGCTGGACGAGTTTGTGGTTAAACATTTTAGAACGATTAACACAGGAATGTGGAATAGTGAGAAAAAGCTGAGAAGTTAATACAAAAGGAGCTTTGTTTATTTAGTATCCCCGTGTGGTTAAGTGTTGGAGCCACTAAAGTGAGTCACTTATGATCAAGTGTTATAGCCATTATCTATACCACTTATCCAAAATGTTAACATTGGTGCATAGTTACTTCTTATGCCATAAATTGAACAAAAATATAAAATAAAAACATTATTTAGATGGCACTGTGCAAAAGTTTGGGCACCTTACGAGTTCCAGAGTCTCAGATTCTTTTTATCCCGTAATCAGCTCATTAGATTTGATGCATGACAACAGCTAACATAAGTAAATGCCAAAGCTTTACTATTAAAATACTCTGACTCTTCAAACCTTGTGCACACACTTGTGGACACTCAACAACCATGGGTTCCTCTAAGCAGCTGTGTAAGACTGTGTAATCAAAGTTATTGATGCCCACGATGCAGGAGGAGGCTACAAGAAGATAGCAAACCGTTGTCAATTTGCAGTTTCTACAGTGAGAAATGTAATTAAGAGATGGCAGTTCAGGGGAACTGTGGAGGTCAAGWTGAGATCTGGAATCCCAAGAAAACTCTCAGAGAGAACTGCTCGTTTCGAAATCTGTCATTTCGTATGCTGGTCAGAAAGACAAAAAAAAAGAAAAAGTTTGACTGCAAAAAACCTGCAGGAAAATTTTGCAGACTCAGGACTGGTGGTGCACCGTTCCACAAGACCTTCATGAAAGAGTCAGCAGAAGAAAACTTTACCTGCGTCTCCATGATAAAAATCCAATGTCAGAAGTATTCAACAGAACATCTGATGCGTTTTGGAAGTGCTGTGCACTGATGACGTTAAAATAGATCTCTTTGGCCACAATCAGCAAAGATGTGTTTGGGGAAAGAAAAGGAGCAGCATTTCATGAAAAGAACACCTTGCCAACTATTAAGCATGGAGGTGGATCCATCATGCTTTGGGGTTGTGTTGCAGCACAGGAAACATTGCACGGGTGGAGGGAAGAATGGATTTCACTAAATACCAGCAAATTCTGGAAGCAAACATCACACCATCTGTAAAAAARCTGCACAATGATACCTCGAAATCCACTATGGAATACCTCAAGAGACGCAAGCTGAAAATTTGTGAGTAGATCTTAAAAGAGCTGTGCATGCAAGATGACCAAAGAATATTACAGAACTAGAAGCTTTTTGCAAGTACAAGAATTTAAAGACTTTTAGCGGCTATAAAAAGCATTTGCAAGCTGTGATATCTGCCAGAGTACTGATTATGTACTATTATGTATTATGTTTGGGAGCCCAAACTTTTGCACAGAGCCACAATAATGTTTTTATTTTTTATATTTGTTTAATGTATGACATAAAAAGTAACTAGGCACCTATGTTTGCCTAAAATATTGTGCTTTTTTTTCCATTTCCAAAAGAGACTGTGTTAACATCTTTTCAATAAAAAAAAAAGAAAGAAATCGCCAGAATCTGTCATTTATCAAGGGGTGCCTAAACTTTTGCAAAAGACTGTACACACATATACATACACACATGGCAAATTGGAAACGCCAAATCAACCTATATATCTTTGGACTCTGGGAGGAAACCCGAGAACCCAGAGGAAACAAAAACTGCACACACTCAGCAGAGAAGGGATTCAAACCCTCAACCCCGRAGAAGCAAAACAACAATGTTAACCACTGAGCTATCATGCTGCCTTGACTCATACTAACATTCCTTTTCCTTTTGTTTTTCATAAAACAAATGTAAATAGTGTCTTTTGTTTACTTTATTGCACAAAGTTAAATATTGACTTAAGCCTGGAGCCTATCCTGGACTCATTTTCACACTCACTCACAATTGGATTATTCTGCATGTCTTTGGACTGTTGGAGGAAACCCGCGAAAGTACGCAGAGGAAACTCACCGAGCACGGAATGAACATGCAAACTCCATTAGTCCAATTTATTGTATATTTGAAAAAAAACAAAAAAAAACAAAACAAAAAACAAAAAAAACAACCTGAATTAAAAATTACGCTATAAACYKGAAAGCACTCAATATTTAAGCCTACAAATGCAATAAATTTATTTCCATTTATACCAAAACACTGGTAAATTCTCGATTCTGATTTGYGAGACAAACATGTCTATATTAATGTACATGCTCTACTAAAGTACATTGTAAATTTCATAGTTACACCTTAGAGTGCCATTTCTTAGAGCTAACAATGCTTAGCCAACAATGCGGCATCACACTCAACACTTGACGCTGACTTTTGGATGTTTCTAAACCAATGACCTTCTCCTGTCTCATCACTCAATACTGATTTTCGTTGATAGGAAACCTGAGTACAAACGGCAAACCTGTCCGAGTAGTAATTTAACTTAATCAAGATAAATGGCTAAAACAACAGCGCGATTTAAACCCTAAGTCTATCACAATTAGCACCTACTGTATTGTGTAAAACGTTTTGGAAAGCAAAAACATAACAAGGTTCCTTAACCTTCAGAAACCTTTATTGTTCAAATAACAGAGATGTACGATCTAAAGGATCTAGATCTACAGCCTGCCCGATTTCTCTTCACTCCAGAATCTGACGGGTGTCGAGATTCCCACCTTGTTGTGATGAATAACACATCAAACCGTTTGATGATTATTTAATGGTGTCTGTTTACATCATTCATGGCTGACGTACACGGGTGTCGCTTACCTGCAGTGTTCTTTCGAAGGTCATCCGAGAGCTGGTAGTTCTGCGTCCGCAGCTCCAGGAGCTGAGCCTGAAGAAAGAGTGGACAGAATGAAAGTCACAAGCTTGTTAAATGGAAAAATTTGCATTCTCGCTGCATATCATATTACAAATTTTCCTCAACTGATTTCTCACAGTAGACTTGCATTTCTCCGAAACCCCATTTATAAACCTGCGCACCATCATTTTCTTATCAAGTATCAACTCCTATTTGTTATTCAAAAGTAAACGCATTTGGACGTCATCCAAACAGCTCAACTGTTTAAGCACCGGATTAACACTGAATGCAGGTGTTAAGGCCATTTAGTAAAAATTGTTTGTGTATGATACATTGGGTTAATCCTGCTTTTAATATATATAAGGTGCTGTCGTTCTGTCGTTCTGTGAGCCATCTCAAACAACAGAGTAGTCGATTACGCAAAAACATACACAAGGTATGTTCGGGTCAAACCCGGGACTTTTGATAGTGCAGGATAACAGAACACAGCATAAGAGTACAGGTAGTGACTGGCTTACAAACATTCGAGTTTCCACAGATACGAACGGACTGCAGTTCTACTTCAGGGGAAAGCAGCTGACGTGTATTGTACTACAAATAAACATTGCTGTGCACCAGATACCAATATTTACAATTATATACAATATTTTCAGTGTGTAAGTAAATACATAAAATTTATTTTATGTTAAAGTTTATTGTACGTGTGTGGGGGGGTTGTGGTGTTGGGTTGAGAGTCATTCACTTCCTTTCAGTTTTTGGCCACATGTGTGGGGAAAGAGAACAGATTTAGTCAAGTGGATTGGTATGCTTTACTTTATATATTCGTGTCAAAAGCGTATAAGACTCACTTTGTCTGACCTAAAAACAAATCGGACTTACAAATGTGCTCCTGGAACGAAACCCGTTCATAAGTCGGGGACTACCTGTAAAATATTTTTCCATTTTATTTCTCTGTATAATCCCATTCTGCACTGATGCACTTATACCAGCTTTCCACCGGTGCTTAGATACCGTTAAAGTAGGAAGTTGTCCGAGGACGCATAAAAATAATAATTTTCTTTTTAGGAATGACACTATACATCTTTAAAAGAAATCAAATCATGTTTATTCATAACGTATAAACAGTTAAACAGTGTACATTTTATCATGCATTAGATTTGGTTTAAATATATTCAATATACATTGTTTATTCAATATTTTTAGTGGCATGAAAAAGAGCTGGTTCAAAGAGTCGGGGTAGCTTTTAAAGCCGGCTCCAATCTGTAACTCAGATACATCATGCTCTTTTAGGGTAATCTTGAGAATCAAGTCCTACAGTATATAAAAGGTAAATGTGAGTAAACTCTTTCAGACGGCTCTTTCTGGTGGATCTTTAGAGTCGATTCATCTATTTAAGTTATACGCGAGTTGACTCGTTGAACCATCTCTTAAAGGTGATTCTTGAGAATCTAATCAAGTATGTGAGTTGTATAAAATGTCGACTTTAGGTAAACCTTAAGCATCGACTTGCAGGGTGAAGCATGAGAATTCGAGTTGTGTGTATAGTCGGAGTCACTTTTTAGAGACATTAATTATCTGTGAACCTTTGGAGTCGACTTGCATGTAACTGGGATAAATCTGTAAGAAAATCTGGGAAAATCTTTAAGAGTCGAGTACCATACACAAGGTGAATGAGAGTCAACTCTTTGAACCGGCAATTTTTGGTGAMCTTTGAGAATCACACGTATGGGTGAGTTATATGTCAGTAGACTCTGAGCCTACTCTTCATTTGAAAACTTTAAATTCAGTTGCATACATGAATTTCATGCCAGTCAAATCATTGAGCCAGCTGTTTTATTTATATATATATATATATATATATAAGGGACATGTTAATTCAAGGTGTGTCCACTAATTAGCATCACAGGTGTCTACAATCTTGTAATCAGTCAGTGGGCCTATATATAGGGCTCCAGGTAATCACTGTATTGTTTGGTGACATGGTCTGTACCACACTCAACATGGACCAGAGGAAGTGAAGGAAAGAGTTGTCTCAGGAGAGTCGAAAGAAAATTATAGACAAGCATGTTAAAGGTAAAGGCCATTTATAGGACCATTATAAGACCATTTCCAAGCAGCTAGATGTTCCTGTGACTACAGTTGCACATATTATTCAGAAATTTAAGATCCATGGGACTGTAGCCAACCTCCCTGGACGTGGC
>QMIH01001907.1:18639-29748 GCA_003987875.1 Clarias batrachus
CCTGGATGTTCATCCCACAAATCTCCATCAACTGAAAGATGCTATCCTATCAATATGGGCCAACGTTTCTAAAGAATGCTTTCAGCACTTTGTTGAATCAATGCCACGTAGACTTAAGGCAGTTCTGAAGGCAAAAGGGGGTCAAACACCGTATTAGTATGGGGTCTCTAATAATCCTTTAGGTGAGTGTAGAGAGGACAGAAAAATAACCAAGTTAAAAAAAAAACTAACATACAGTAATACAGTGCACTTGTGCACTAATCAGTGTGAATTACAATTCGACTTGTGTGTCAGGCTTTGTACTAGCATAATCAGCTGATTAGCACTTGAAGCTAGTCGTGCTAGATGTGTACCTGCTATGATTGCAAACCATCCCTGTTAATCCTTTTCAAGCTTTATTTGTCTTTATAATATTTCTACAGACTGTTTTCAGTTGATGCGACTTCATGGCCTTGATCCACTTTGTCGGCTTGTTTTCATGTCTGCTGCCGTTTTTATTGATTTAACCTTCTCCCTAGCTTGATTTCTATACTGTAAAGCCATAAATGCTGAAAGTGTGTTGCGGGTTCTGATTTTCCCAGCGGACGAACAAAGAGAGAATGTTCATTTGTACAGAATCCCTGCTGAGTCTGTGGCAGAAAGCAGATCCAGGGGGGAATTATTATAGTGGTCAGTTCAGTGCAACTAAAGGTAGTGTGTTGGACATTGCTGGATCCGCCATGTGTGTTAATGATTTTCAGCGCTTATGTTACTCATCTGAACATTTTATGCAATAGAAATATGTCTGACCTGGTCTGTTTGTTCTGCCATGTTAAACGATCACTTTTCCACTCCCTGCCAGCATCCTTTCTGCAACCACACAGGCTCAATATTGAAACTGCAGCAAGTCTGTACTGTATGTGATAGTTACAGCACCGAATCGTGAAGGCTAAAGATAGCCAGACCATGTCATGTGACTGGATATACATATGCATGTTCAAGTCAAACCGGGACTTCTTGTGACTGATTGACGTTTACAGAAGACTTCAAGCACAATACAATGTTGAGACTATTAATCGTAGTAAAACATGTGAATTGTGCAAATGTTTTGAAGAAGGTCGTATGTCTGTGAATGATGGTACTTGCCGAGGTGGCTTGGAGCAAACACTCATAGATAAATGCCTGAAACCTTCAAAATCAACTTGTTTCATGGTAAWGGAAGAGACACATCGGTCTGTGGGAACTGAACACACAACCATTCACCAACACCACTTGCACATTACAGGAACTCTGCCAGGAGTTAGGGTTAGGGTTATGGTTACATTCACCATACAGTCTTGACCTCGCTCCAAGCCATTTCCACATGTTTGCATCATTAAAGGAGTTCCTGGGAGGTCGGAATTTCAGACGCGAATCAGACAGTCTGATAAAACTTTCTACCTTGATGGTGTCCAAGCACTAGTAAAACACTGGGATAAGTGCATTAGTGTAGCAGGGGACTATATAGAGAAATGAAAAATTCCTTGTTTTGGATTTGAACACCCATCATATCCAGTAACAAGAACATGACAGGAAATGGTTACGAATATTTTGTGTTTCATATGGGAAATGGGAGATATTTGTGAGAAGTGAACTTACGGATAATGTTGCATCACAATTTGGAAAACTTCCACGAACATTTCACGGTGCATGGCATCTCACGTGTTATGCATGCACATAGAAAATGAAGACTTATCTTTTCCTTTGTTGCTTGCTAGTGCTAAACCTACTGAATGTAAGATTTTGAAATGTCATCTTTTGTAGTAGAAGAATCCTATTCACTGCGGCTCACTGAATAAATGCTTTGACATGAGTGTGCTGCTCTGTCATTCACAACCGAACAGAATAATTGGAGGATAATGAAATATGTGATTCTTCCAGTTACAACCCCAAACAATATCTCCAACCCATTGTTAGACTCACCTTATACCTACAGTATGAAAACTACTATTAGACCCTCGAACAATAGAAACGGCACAAGCTCAGAGATGACTTGGCACATCTTTCAGAGATACTTTGAAAGGAGAAAATATTGACTTGGCACATCTGAAAATAATAATAAGAATAATAACCCTGTGTGACAGGTGGAGATATGATTCTCTTGAATTCTGTCAGATATTGCTATTTTTGGCATCTGTCATGATGATGGTTATATATCACGTCCACAGGTACTGTATAGTGCACACACGATCAGAAGGGACTCGTACTTTCACTGACCTTTTCCTTTCTGCACCGGTGAGCATGTAGTCAGAGGATAGAGGAAGACTGGCAGCTGAGATTCCTCCTTATTGAGAACATGTTCTGGCTGGTTAGGGGATCTGGCCGACTTTGGGTGCTTGCCGTTCAGGAAAGAGAGAGAGACACACAGCACATATGAGAGCGTCTGATAAAACGTGAGGCCGAGACTACAGTAAGTACCCCTTGCTGCTTTCACAGGATTTAAGAGGGAGAGCAGCAGCCAGGTGCTGCTACTCATCAGCCCTTGATTAACTGATCATCAACAGGTGTGCAGATCTCTACAAAAATTGAAGTTTTTGGCAGTTTGCTGGTCTGGAGTATTCAAGGGTGTGTTAAGACAATCCCAAAAGAGATAGATAGATATAAGCAATGGTTTTTTAGAGATATTGGCAATCTTCTCAGGAGTGGACAGCCGAGCACATTCACAACAAGATCAGATCATGTTCAGAGGAATACAAAAAACCCAAGAGCTACATGCCTGCTGTTACAGGCCTCAAGCAAGGAGGTGGAGGGGTTATGATTGGGCATTATTTTGCACCAACAGGACAATGTGTGGACCATGAACTTCTCTGTGTACTAGAATATTCTAGAGGCAAATGTGAGGCCATCTGTTCGACAGCTAAAGCTTGGTCAAAATTGGATAATGCAACAGGATGATGATCCAAAGAGCACCAGAAAATCTACATCAGAATAGCTTAAAAATTAAGCAATCAAGGTTTTGAAATGGCCTTGTCAAAGTCCAGACCTCAACCCATTTGAAATGCAGTGGCTGGACCTGAAGAGAGCTGTGCATGAGTAAATTACCAAAAACCACAATGAACTGAAGCAATGTTGTAGAAAGAATGGAGCAAAATGATGAGAGACTGGTGAAGTCATACAGGAAAGAATTACAGTACTTCACGTTGTTGCTGCTACAAGCTATAAGGGTACTTAGTATTGCTCACATGTTGTTGTTGTTGTTTGGGCTTCATTTTTATAAAAAAAATAATGTCATAGTGAAAAGTATTGTTTGTGTGAGGTTGTATTTGCCCAATACTGAGACCCGCTGGGACCAGATGATTTTTATTATGTTATTATACAAAAAACTGAGAATTAAAGAGGGAGGGGGGCAATTTTTTTTTTTTTTACAATTGACTTTAAATTAGTAAGCACAGTAAATACACAAACACAAAACTAGAAACATTGCAGTGCTAAAAGCAAAGCCATGAACGACGACGTCCTGATGAAAACACAACTGCAAAACCCGGAAACATTGCAGTGCTAAAAACACATCTGCAGAGCCCGGAAACAACATGCTAAAACACAACTGCAAACTAGAAACATTGCAGTGCTAAAAACAAAAGCATAAACGACGACATGCTAAAAACACAACAGCAAAACCAGAAACATTTTAGTGCTAAAAACACAACAGCAAAACCAGAAACGAAGACATGCTAAAAACACAACTGCAAAACCAGAAACATTGCAGTGCTAAAAACACAACAGCAAAACCCGGAAACAACATGCTAAAACACAACTGCAAACTAGAAACATTACAGTGCTAAAAACAAAAGCATAAACGACGACATGCTAAAAACACAACAGCAAAACCAGAAATGAAGACATGCTAAAAACACAGCCCTTGCAAAACCAGAAATGATGACATGCTAAAAACACAACTGCAAAACCCGGAAACAAAAACATGCTAAAAACACAGCCCTTGCAAAACCAGAAACGACGACATGCTAAAATCACAATTGCAAAACCCAGAAACAACAACATGCTAAAAACACAACAGCAAAACCAGAAACATTGCAGTGCTAAAAACACAACAACAAAACCATGAACAACGTCCTGCTAAAAACACAACAGCAAAAGCCTGAAACTACAGCAAAACCATAAACGACGCCATGCTAAAACACAACTCAAAACCATAAGTGACGGCATGCTAAAAACAGCAAAATCCAGAACCGATGCCATGCTAAAAACACAACAGCAAAACCCGGAAACTACAGCAAAACCAGAAACGACACCATGCTAAAAACACAACTGCAAAACCATAAACGACGCCATGCTAAAAACACAACTGCAAAACCATAAAAAATGCGGTGCTAAAAACACAACAGCAAAACCAGAAACGACACCATGCTAAAAACACAACTGCAAAACCATAAAAAATGCGGTGCTAAAAACACAACAGCAAAACCAAAAACAACAACATGCTAAAAACAAAACAGCWAAAACCACAAGCTACAGCAGCCAAACTAAAAGCAAACCAGCAAATGAAAAATACAAAATTAAATACAGAAAAAACTGCAAAACCAGAAGCTCAACACAAAGCTAAAAACACAACAGAAATACCAAAAACTGTATACATGATAAATATACTGTATACAAATATGTATATACATGGTACTGTGTATTATCACTCTGAAATTTCTTTTTCATCCTCTTCCTGAGCTCATGCTTCTCTATCTATCTGATGTGTACTGTAGTAAAGAGGCTCTGTATCTCTCGCATCATTTTCCTTGTTTCTCTTTCCCATTGCTTTTCCATTTCTTTCTTTCTTTCTTTCTCCTGCGGTCAGACAGAGTCTCTTCCTGCCAGGTTAAGTGTGTAATCTGCTCCCCTCATGGCCTTCTGAGCACATGATGGAACGAATACGCTGGTCAATATCAGCCGGTCGCTGATCCATGTTTACCTGCATACTGAAGAAAGAAAGATCATTTTATTTATTCGCCCGCAGACCCTGCAACCTCTACTGGAGCTGGGAATTGTCAGCTGCTGTGTCACATTATGTGAGAGAACTCAGGTTGTGATGGCCTGGGAACATGCACACAGTCTGACATTTGTCTCCTGCAGCTGGCACCCTGTGAGTCGAGTTTATAGGAACACTTTACACCACTGTACGAGTTACTTTTAGTTACAATAAGTGTTTCRAATCCTTATTTAACAACTCGGGAGATTTTGCATGAAGTGCAGGGCTGCACAGCTGTTCCTACTTCATGGCTCAGTGTCTACAGCTATAGCATTTGCAACTCAATAAATTTCATTTACTAGATGACTCCTTTTGTTAAAGACAAATGCTAATTAGTGTGTGTGAATGCAATGAACCCTGATGACTTGTTCTTACTCAAAAGCAATGGAACTTCATTCCATGGGGCGGATATTTCAGTTCAAMTTGAATGCGGTGGATCAAACTCAMAATGTAATGACTGTTAGTCAAAAGTAAACTAGAATTACTTGGATTCAAATCGAATGCCATGTATCTCATTAACTAATGAGGGTAACTCCARTGCTGTAAGTCTAATTCAAATGTAGTAGCKTTTCCTTGAAAGAAACGAGCTTGTTAAACAAAACAAATAAAATTAGATCTAACTYAAATACACAGGGTGTAACTAGAATTTATTAATTCTGACTCGAAGTAAATTGWATATAGTGAGCTGGGACTCAATYTATTGCATTTTTTTAGCACAGTTTAGCACAATATTTGCTAATTATTGAATGCCTTTGTCTGTGTAAACCATGCGTATGTATATAGTAATGATGAATAAAGTAATAGAAAAAGAAGATTGCGAAATAAAGTCAGTTGGTTAAAAGAATTCAGTCATGTCTATTATTGTCCTTAAGGATGAAGACAGGACATGAGTTATGTTTGTTTTTATGCAGTATAAAAGTTACTCTCGAAAATATGAGAGTCACTGAGGGATTTTGTTTCTTCTACATATTTAAGGATATGTTTTTTCTTCCATGCATTTTATGCCCTTTAATGTGTGTGTAGTTACTCGAATGCGCTGAAAGTACTTTTATAATCAATAGGTTGAGCTTAAAAAAAACAACAACTTAAATGAGATTAACCACAATTTAACGCAATAGTTGTAATTCAGAAGGAGGTGATTTACTGGTGTAACTCGAATGTAGGAAGTGTAACTCATCTGTTAGTGCTCAGTCTTTTATTTTTTACGAACAACTGAAACATGGAATTAAAAACTTGACAAATTCTATATAAAGCGGATTTATGCTAAAAATTAGCAAAATAAAAACGTGTGCGGTGCCTGCAAGTGTTATTTTGCATGTGACACGTGTTTAATCATCACTGGTTTTTCTGGTGAATGCCACAGTATGTTTTGTCAGCTGCTCTGCTGAATTTTTGACAACCGAAGAGGCCAAGTGTCACAACATATGTGCTGTCTACTGTGCCAAGCCAGGGTGTGTTCAGGGATCTGCATTTGCCAGGCATGATGTCACACTGCCTCAATGCCATGCTATGATAGTGGTGGGGAAGAGGTGTTTCAGGTGGTTGAGGYGMTGGGTTGCTGATCAGAGGGATCTAGGGTTCAAGCCTCGCCATGCCCTGRTAGACACTGTTGGGTCGGTYCTCGGGCAAGATTCTKAACCTTGCATCCAATTCAACCCAGACACTTCATGCAGTGCCAGTCCAGAGCCCAGCTGGAAAATGGGAAAGTTGTGACAGGAAGACCTGTGCCAGATTTTGTGGAACAAATGACCCAATGTGGTGACCCCCAGGATAAAAGGGAAAAAGTCCAAGGAGAAAAAGTGATAAAGAGCTGCGTATGAGCATACCAATACACTATGTGGCTCACCACGCTGCCCATTTTGCCAGTTTGGGTTCTGCAAAGAAATTCATCAATATTTGGAATTGTTGGAACATGGGAAGATGCAGGCATTTTTAAAGGTCCTGATGAGACTTTGCATCAAAGTAACTAAACAGGAAAATGAAAATAGAAAAGCTAATAAAAAAGAAACACAGAACAGGTGAACAAGACAAAGCTAAGAGAGAGGCAGAGACAAAACTGAAGCTAAAGCACGGTACGTGAACACAGCGTAAACGACAGCACATGGAGGGAACAAAAGCAAGCTGAAGTGGAAACCTTGATTTGCATTTAGCAGTAATTCATCATGTCAAGTTAAGATTATATAACTGGTGTGAGGCAGTTTATTCTGCTAACCTCTCAACGCTGTGCTCATGAACTCTCATTWACACCATGTCCCTGGCTTGTGCAAAAAAAAAAAAATGCTGAATTTGAATTCTCTTTGTTCGTTTCGTAAAACATTTTTTCTGTACAATTTTTTTTTCTCACATCCTGATGTTCAAAGAATTTTTGTCCTTTTATCTCTCTCTCTCTCTCTCTCTCTCTCTCTCTCTTTTCAGTTTTAAAACATTCCACTCATACCAGTGTAGCTCTGATCGCATGCTCCGTGAGAATATGTTGGATTCCTCATGCATCGGGATTGACTGATCAAATATCTGTTCATTGTTCATATTCACTATTGATATCAGATTTAGCATGCTGTTTGCTTTAGAGTAGTAAAATAAGGGATAAGACACCACAGAGTGTGCTGTCTGAGAACAATAATCATTAAATGCGAGGTAGGGCAGTTACTGTTACCACTCTGCAGTTGTTTACTTTGCTGGAACTGCATGCCCCAAAGTGTTTTATTGCTTTTATTATACTGCAATTTGCCAGTGATTAGATTAAACAATGGCATGTGATACTTTTTAATTCTTTTTCTTATACAGTATATTTCCTGTTTTACCAAGTTGCCACTGYTGGGCCCTTGAGCAAGGCCCCTAACTCTCAAATGGAAAATGAGAAAAAAATGAAGTCGCTTTGAATAAGGGTGTTTGCCAAATTCAATCAATGTAAATAGAAATGAGACGCCATGTTTTGGGGCTTAGGCATAGCTTAGTAGTTAATCCATTGGACTACTGATTGGAAGGTCTTAGGTTCAACCCTAGCACCATCAAGTTGCCATTGTCGGGCCCTTGAGCAAGGCCCTTAACCCTCAATTGCTTAGATGTAAAGAATGAAATAAAATCACCTCGCTCTGGATAAGGGTCGTCAGCCAAATGCTCAGATGTAAATGAGTGATCTTCACTTCACCCTCACATAAAACAACATAAAATAAGGGTGAGGGGGAAAAAGATCTTATACAATCTTAATAATAAGAATGAGAAAGAAGTAGGTGTGTGTGTGTGGGGCGGGGGTATGGCTGTGGCGATGTAGTGTGACTAAAGAGCTCCAGTCTGTTGGTTGTCCTTGTTATAACATTAAAGGTTATGTGGTGATTGATTTAAGGTTCTAGCTTGAGTTAGATCGATGTAAGTCAAAAAGGTCTCCATCATGTTTATTCCATCCTTCGTGTTTTTGAATTCTCACATCTGGTGTTTCGTTCATATCGCTGGGACCRAATTGATCAACTCGGCCTTAACAAACAACCTCACRATGCTCATTGATCCCTCGGCAGACTTGATCCTCCTCCTACACAGTGTTTATCCTTTTAGATGATCAGAGYCCATTTATTCAGTGGTTTTACAAAAACAATGCAAAAAAAAGGAATAATGATTTTTGTTTTGTTATATTTTTAGACCTCAATGGTGTTGAATTCCTGAATCATGATTGCTCAGAGTGTTTCTGTAACAGCAGCTCTGACCATGGAGCTAACTGCGGTTCAAATCACGGGTTTATATTAACACACATGTTCTAGTATGTTATGTGTTAGTTGTTTCCATAGAAACAACTCTATTTACTCTCTAACAATTTACATCTAACACATCATCTAAGGCTAGTATAAAGTGATTTTGTTTTGATGAGCTTTTTTGCAAGGAGATATTTACTGAACGTTTATAGATTGAGGAGACTGTGGTGTGACCACTTAACACTCAGTAGATTTTCTGCCAATGGAAAGACCTCAGCGCAGAACATTTTGTAGTTTTTCCGGTTTCTTTAACAGGACAAACTGAGTGTATATTTTTCTTTCAACGCGATTGAAAGGTCCCAGGTTCAAACCTCACCACTACCGATTTGACACTGTGGGGCCCTTGAGCATGGCCCTTAATTCTCACCTGCTCAGCTGTATATTAGGATAAAATAAAGTAAAACTATCTGGATAAGTGTGTCTGGCAAATGTTGTAAATGTAAATTAACACTCAGTGGTTAATTTGTTGAACTACTGATCAGAAACCTCACCACCACCAGCACCAATATGGCACTGTTGGGTCCTTGGGTAAAGCCCTTAACCCTCAACTGCTCAGATGTGTAAAGTGTCATGGGATAAATAAAAGCTGCTCTGGATAAGGGCATCTGCCAAATGCCAAGAAATGTAAATGTAAGCAATATCACACGAGATGGACTGCAGTTCTGAATGTGATTATTACAGCCATGCTGATATTCAGTACTACAGGTTGAACCTGTGTGTGATATTGCTTTTATATAACAGTTGCACAAATGGCATTTCTTATCCACAGGTAAAGATTTTGTTTGTTTATTTAATCTGTCAACTCATATTCCTCCACAACAACAGTTTGTGTAATTAACAATAATTAGAACCAGAGGTGTCATGCTTTGTTTTTTGAGGGGCATTGTCATCCATGGCATTGTCATCTAAAATTTTTACATATTTGACAAAAAAAATAAATCTAAAATATCAAAGGGCAGCAGGTAATGTTACCATTAATCACTTGAGTTAATCGCTGATGTTAAAGACACTTTACACACATAATTCTGAAGTTAATAGTAATGTATACTGCTATCATGTTATGAGCTGCAGTTAACACAACCGCAGCTTGTGATTYCTCAGGTTAGCGCTTAGTGCCGTGATAGTGACCACTCTTTTTAGTTCGAATTAACCAAATACCCTAAAAAGAAAGGGCTGTCTGTGTGCACCATTCAGACTTCATATGAAGATATAAACAACATACAGATCATACAGATGATCAAATCATCTTTGGCTTCAAAATTGTATTAGCAAGGCTAATTTGAACATCTACAGCCAAAATACTGTATAAATGAACAGTTTCTACATCAAGTTGAAAGSGCAAAACGCCTCTGATTACAGCACCTGTGTAGCAGAGTGGTACATTGAGTTAAACATCTCAGTGCTGTTATACTGTATAACAGCACCCATGGAATGCTCCTTGTCCAACTAAATTACTTGGTCTGTTGTACAAGTTGTACTGTTGTATAAATTTGGTAACACAGATTTATTTCATGTAATTATAAAAGGATAAAAATATATTATGCATCAGACATAACAAATAGAATTGCAGCCATAAGGAAATCGCTGTGGGATGGTAACTTAATGGACAGAAATATGTATAACTTGTCATTTTTCATAACTGAATAATTGATAGCAGTAACTGAATCAAGTCTACAATGGAACTTCCACTACACTGAAATAGCTCCACACTAGAGTGAAATAAAATGGTACGTGTGAGTAAGCAGCATAATCTAAAGCATGCACTGGAACTGTCTGAATATGAACAGAATTAGACCAGCAAATCAAAGCAAGGAGTCTATAAATAGAACAGCATTTATTATATTATTTTGGTCACGGTGTGTGCACTGAATACTGATTAGCTCCACAATAAAGTGCCTGCGTGTTTTTAGAGGTTTTGCCGATATTACTGCAAGCCATAGCCTGGGGGAGATTAGTGTTAGTGGAAGCCTGTGGGGTTTCTCTTCTGTTCTTTTGCCTAGCAAAAAAGGCCTGAGGTTCTCCCCTGCGGTCTGTTAATAAAGCAATGGAAATTTCTGCATTAAGATATTTTCCATACCTCCTGTGTATTTTTTTTTTTTTTTTCCCCGTCATTCAAGCGCAGCGTGAGGTGTGACGAGCCGGTGGTTTATGCATTAGCGGACTGCAGAGTACAGTACCCATGTGTGTTTTGTTTACAATCAATATAACATGAACCTACTGTGTGTTTGGGAATGCTAGCTGCAAGAGATCTTTCAATTAAATKATTTGATGTTGATATCAATGCTTGTTATGTCAAACAGGTTTTAGGTTTAGTCAAAATCAGTTTTTAGTCTTTCTTAGTCAGCTGGAGTCAACAAACCCACACTCAATTAG
>QMIH01001907.1:33211-56006 GCA_003987875.1 Clarias batrachus
CATACTGTAGATTTTTGGCTGAGATCTTGGACTGGACTCAGATCACTCTGTGATGTCTCCTCCAGCACGTCCCAATGGCTGGAGAAGTTCATGTGCGAAAATGATTGATTTCTCATGCTCCCAGAACCACTCTTGAATCMTTGAATATGATAGATCTAAATAATCCATAGTCGTGATAACCCGGTCATTCAGTACATTTCAGGTCATCAGCTGACTTCATTTTATTGCCGCGTAACATTGTTGAGTCTAGACCTGACCAACTGGAGCAACCTCAGATCATACAGTAACATTGCCACTATGCATGATGGGTGCATCACTTCATGCTCTTCCCTTCTTACCCTGACACGCCCATCATCATGGAATAGGCTCAATCTGGACTTATCAGATCACATGAGCTTTTTCCATTGCTCCAAAATCCAATCGTTATGTTCTGTAGCTAACTTTTTTTCTGATTAGTCTCACTAACATGCAGTTTTCTTATTGACACAAAGCTGTGAGTTCTCATCACATTGTAGGTGKAAATGCTCTTACTTTTACTATTAAACATAGCTCTGATTTCCATTTTTTGTGATGCAACTATACCAAGCATTAAGTCATCCGTGATCATTCATGGAGTCGATGGTTCAGKTCCAGGTTTAATGAACAGGTTTTAACCCAACTACAGTAATTCCATCAATTTCCTTMGTTGTTTTCTTTGTTTCAGGCCATTCATTTAACCCTTCTGAAATGCAATGACATCTTTTGCAGGACTGTAGAATACATCATCTGAAATGTTTGTTTAATAAGTAAGAGGCTATTTACTGCATCAGTTAGAGTTAAAATAAAATTTTATTAGTCTCTGCAGAAACTGTCCAATTAAAGGCTCCAAATTATTTGCTTATTTAAATCCAAAAGGTGCTTTTTTTCTGGGCAGTGTATTAACAGGCTTATATAAATGAAATAATCCATCTGGCTTTTAAAAAAGCCATCTGCTGTCAGTTGTGTCCTCCWAGTTTACACGGTATGTTACAGTATATTAGGGTAATCTAATCTAACTAAGCTATTAGTTTGTTTGCTGATTATATGGTGCAACTGTCAGGWCATTTTATGTACTATAGCAATTCTATAAAAGTTTATATGTCGGATTATACAGTACAAATACAGTAGATTGTCTAATGACAGACATGCMCAGCTTATACAATATACAAATATACAAATATTTGTATATTTTCCGTCCATTTGTGTTTTGTTAATGTTTTATGTACTGTATATAAGAGGTCTGTCTGTATTGTGGTCTCGGTAAAATCTTGTAGATGCTGTCAAAACTGTCAAAACTAGCCATCTATCTTTAGTTTCACTGGAATGAAAGTGGCTGCTGACAGTGCGAGAGGGTATAATGCTAGAAAAAAACGGCCATTTGGGGGGCACATATAAAGTAATCTAAAATTAGCAACTGGACATTTTTAGGGAAGCAAGACTGGTCACTTCCATGTTGCAAAACTTAGCTAGGTGCTAAGTAGCTTCTTTGGCACACACACGTTTTCGGTATTATATGTATAACATAAAAATTATATCAGCACCAATACTAGTGTTTTGGCCATTAGTTTAACTCTAATGATTCCAACATGCKTTTCACATCTGGCTCCTTCAATATCTGAAGCCTTACGCCTTGTTGTTGTGTTTTTTTTGTTTTGTTGTTGTTGTTGATCTACATTTTTAAAACATCACAATTTTWATTTTTAAGTCTTTAAAAAGGATAACGGGGCTATTTTCCAAACAGCGTGAATTTTCCATGTGCACGCTCATCCTCTGGATTATTTGTGTCGTGCACCTGAGGTCATGCTTATCACCTCCATCCTCCAATTAGAGCATTAGACAACCGCACCTGGCTTCTCTAAATTCTGCACCAATGCACCCTGACCTGGCTGAGTCCTCAACCTGATTTTCACATCCAGTGCTTTTTCAGACTGCTCATATAATCACTGCGTGCTGGTTTATTTTCACCCCGGGGCCGYGGTTGTTATGGCAGCAGGTCTCCATAGCAGGGCATCCCTTGTTTAGCTATTTGACAGCGAATCCCCGAGTCAGATGATAGAAGAGAGGGGGTAGGTACTGCCTGGAGAACCCACGCTGTGGTAAATTAGCTCCCTGTGGCACAGAACTGTGATTGAAAATGACAAACGCTATAAGTAATGAGAAATTACACAACGATGGCATCAGCTAGATAAAAAGCTTTGCTGGATATCCGGTAGTGCTAGTATCGCTCTGAACACTTCAAAAGGAGCAACCAGAGGCGAAAGCTGCATCCTGATACATGACACTCTGATACATGATCATAAATTGTTTAAGATTATAGCAGTTTCCACTGGTGTTCATCATACAGCTACTGTATATCTGAAAAGCTGTAATTCCTTAAACCGGTCTCACAGCCATCACCCCAGCAACAGTCTGCACAAGCACCGGGTTCTCTCTTCGCTTGATTTGTTCGTCTCTCCTGAGACCGAGCAGGTGAATTTACAAAGGCGTGCAATTACTCCACATTGTGCTGACACTAAATCTATATATACTGAATCTATATACTGAAAATGCTCAGTCTAATTTATACCTGTGCTGCCAGGAGAAAATCATTCGTCTGGATTTTTTTTTTCTTTGTGCCTGTATTTTAATTAGAAGCCAAGTTAAAGCAATTTAAAGGCACACATACTGTATGGATATGTACAGGGTCGGTCATTTATATGAATACACCTTAATAAAATGGGAATGGTTGGAGATATTAACGTCCTGTTTGTGGCCCCCAAGGTCTCCTGATCTGACCCCCTTAGACTTTTATCTTTGGGGTCATCTGAAGGCAATTGTCTATGGGGTGAAGATACGAGATGTGCAGCACCTGAAACTACGGATACTGGAAGCCTGTGCTGGCATTTCTCCTGCGGTGTTGCCATCAGTGTGTGAAGAGTGGGAGAAGAGGGTTGCATTGACAATCCATCACAATGGGCAGCACATTGAACACATTTTATACGTGGTCAGAAACTTGTAAATAACTCATGAAAGAATAAAGTTACGTTAAAACGTAAACTGCTAAAACAAGCACACCATTGGTTTTCTTGTGAAATTCCCAATAAGTTTGATGTGTCACATGACCCTCTTCCTACTGAGAAAAACAAAAGTTGGATCCAAGATGGCCGACTTCCAAATGGCCACCATCTTGAAAAGTTTGCCCCCTCACATATACTAATGTGCCACAAACAGGACGTTAATATCACCAACCATTCCCGTTTTATTAAGGTGTATCCATATAAATGGCCCACCCTGTACACAATCAGTAAAAAGGAGGCACTTGCATAAGAAAGTCAGTATTAGTTATAATTACCTGGACATCATTTTATGAAACGTATTCCATAGCATCGTCTCATTTACAACGGAAGCACTGGATATATTTTTACATCATCTGAAGTAATGACGTCTTACTTCAAAAACGTCTCCAAACTAATCTCCTTATTTCCTTCTTCATGCATTTTCGCACGCTTGATTCTCTTTTGAATGAGTCACCAAGTCCATCACAACACACTGCATATGAAAATAATCAGCAAAACATTTTAACTGGAATTGCTCCACTAGGTTGCTCTTTAATCTGTGTGATAAAGCATCCTGTAAAGATAAAACATTTTTCTTTTGCGCCTTAACTGCAGTTAGCAACAAAAATACAGAGTAGCCTAATGCCAGGTGAGGTTAATTCTCCAGTCCACTCTTGTGAATGACGTCACCGAGTTATGAAGGCATGAAAACCTGTTTTAGGAAGTAAACAAAAACAGAGGTTATGTTAATTAAAAAACAAACACACACATTTAAGATGTCAAAAAGCACTGTTTTGTTTAAAATCTGGCTTTTTTATTCCTAATTTTAGCTGTTTATCAGAATTCCCTAGCATACAATAGGTTTCTCAAACTGCTATCTATTCTACCGTACGTGTCATTGACGGGAGAGTTTGTAGAAATAGTTAAAAAAAATTTATAAATAATCTGATTAGCTTTAATGTAATCAGTGATAGTATTATTCCAGGTTTAAGCTCATGTACATGTGTTTCTGTAGAGCAGAACTCTCTGCCTTACTTATTATTACAAAGAAATCACATTTTGTAAAGTTGAGTAAGGTTTTTTATTTTGTAAGGTTTTCATCAACAGTGAAAATATTAACTAATCCCAGTAAATATATTCAGTTTAGATTTAGATTTTCTAATTAATATCTATTAATGCAGGTGTTTTGTTTACATTGAGCAAGTAGCGCATTAGTAGGTTATTTTAAAGTGGATTATTAAATCTGGCACGTAACTGTTCATAACATCGCCCATACTCAACATTTTAATTCAGTTATGGTGCAGGTTAACCCTGAGACAGATATCCCAGTAATGCAAAAGTTCTATTAAATTCTGTTGATTTAAGACACGCCCGCAGTGTGAAGCATGCGCATTACGCTGTCAAAATGTCCGGTTTGTAATCTGCCACAAAACTGCTCATAACTTCACCTCTGCTAGACATTTTGATTTCATTTAATAACTTCAAATACCAACAAATTGCTTAAGTTTCATTAGATTCTGTCCAGGCAGTTTGGTGTGATACCGTGACAAAATCTGGCTGGACAGACATACAGACAGACAGACAGACAGACAAATTTCTGAGACAGGTTTTGGGTCCTACAATGTATGAAACGTAAAGATATAATTGAAAGAAAAAGTTCTGAACCAATGTACAGACAAAACCTTTCTTTTATTAACAGTATATAGATTCATCGTTTCCTCGCTGTTACACATTGGATTTTTACGCATTGCTGATGAGAACATTTTACACTGGAGAAACTTCCAGAAAAGCAGTCATGCTCATGGCTGGACTCGTCTCATGAGGTGTTGTTTAAAGAACCTGTGTGATAAAATAGCAGTGATTTACAACTAATTGATTAAATCAGTGATTAAAAACAGTTTAACATTTCAAAATAAATAAGTAAATAAAGAAATAATTTTGAGCCGGCGGTTTTGTGCAGGTGCACGCTCTAAAGTCCAGGCACTATATTTAGAGAACTTGAACCGTCTTACTGACCCAAAGAGGAAAGGAATAAGAGAGGAGAATTCTTATAAGGTTTCTGATGGAATCAATTAGTATGAATTAATAATAGCTTTTGAATCTGCACTCACTTCACAGGCATACGTCATTTCTCAGACGTGATTGATCACAGGAGGGGTGTTTTGCAAGAGGGAAAGCATAGGCGAAAAGTTTTAGGTCTGATTATGGATGTACAGTAATAAGGTATAATACATAGGAATATCACCTCCATCCTGGAGATACTGTATATCGGTCGTTTCTATGGCGGTTACGTACTGAACAGAGTCAGGTTGCCAGGGTCCAGCAGTCCAGCCTGGCAGTATCGGGGCTCAAACCAGGGACCTCTTGAGCAGCAGTCCAACATCTTACTCACCGAGCTACCCCTGTCCCCAACCCTAAACGAAATCTAATTCTGTTTAAATCTTGCTAAATTATTTGAAATTCCAAAGTCTTTTAGCAGACCTCTTTTAGAGACAAATCTTCATTTTGACATGATGGACATCCTAAACGGTCGTCCTCCATCTCAATGCTTAGTAATGAGGACAGTGAGTGCTTGTACTATGTACAGTAATTATTCAGCACAAGGGTTCTGTAATTGATTAGCGACCTCATCAACTATAAGTAATGATGCCCGTGATTATGGACCTAGTATTTTTGGTTTTCTACAGTAGCTGTGTGAGTATTTTGATAAGTGTAATTTAATTTAATTGTGTAACTCTAAGGGGTAGAAAAAAGAGACAAAAAATCTGGTGGTGCAGGTAACTACTGTATCATTTCATGATTTTTTTTAAATAACTATTTTTTATTTATAAATGATGAATTTAGATCTGCTCTTTCTCCTAATATTATCATTAAGTATTATGGCTTATTTCATATTAATTCCTGTCATATAATCTTAGTCGACTTTAGTTTCATGTCGTGTAACCCAGGACTTTTGATCGCTCAGAATAGATTCAAAGARCTTTATTTGCTTAAATAACCAATAATATAATAACCAAATTAGAATAGAGTTAGAATTAGAATAACCAAATACACAAAGTTTTCAGAGTTAAAAACTTTATTATTTCCCGACTGTATATGAGCTCCTGTGCAAGTTGGCAACAAATCATCTGTCGATTTTCAAGGATCAGGTGTTGCACTTGCTTTATGTTAAATGGGAATTACTGCAGTGAGCTCTGCGCCACCTTGGCCGGGATCGTCATTCACTGACGTACTGTATATACAGCCTTCTTTAAAAATGTTTGCAACAAAATGTTTTACTGCTTCTAGGAGTCTCATCATCGTTCTGTGCTTGAAGTCTTCATTAAGTGTCAACTGTTTTTACAGTATCTCTTCATTCAACCTAAAGTTCATCATCAGTCCCGGTTTGACTTGAACACCCCATAATAATCTAGAATATGGAAAATATCAAGGTGGGGTAAAAACATATTCAACACACTGTACTGTATATTATGCATTATAGGACAGAAGCAAAGTGAGAGAGGACAAACCAGTTGCTCTAAACTAGCACTATCCTCTTTTATCACTTTTTAACACTTTAACACTTTTTTTTTATCAACTGCTGCTTTTTGTCCCACAATGTTATATTAATCACAGAAACACAAACAAATGTCTGATTTCACACTGCCTTAACAAGAGAGAGAGACATCTATTTAAATTTTATTTCTGCTATTTTATTGGATTTTATTTCTAAAGTCATAAAGATTACTGAACACAAGCCTTCTTTCATCAGGCAGAATGTTAATGTCTTAACCCATCTTAGGAACCATCAACTCTTTAACCTTCTACCTTGCATGGCAAGTCAGCACATCACTCAGCACTTTTATTGAGCGGATCGATATCTAATCAGAGCCGGAGTGAGACTTGACTCACCTCCGTGAAGATGCATGACCAAGGGGATAGCTGTGGTCATTCCGCAGGATCTACAATTTATATAACCCATTTTTTTATAACCCATATGCTGAAGGGTTGTAATTCCACCTGGCTACAATTACATCAAAGATACAGTATGTACCGTGCTACTGAGCCCCTGAAGAGACGTGGGTGGGAAAGAAAAAAAAAAACATTGGAAGAAAAAAAAATTTCACCTTGAAAAAAAAAAATGCGAGGCAAAAAAATCTAATAAAATAAATAGTTTAACTGGATATGGGTGAAAAAAATGTGTAAAAAAATTAAGCTAGGAAAAAAAATTGTGGCAAAAAAAATTAATAAATTAAATTTAAAAAATAAAAATAAAGTCTAACAGGATATGGGTCAAGAAAAAAAATTAAGCTAGGAAAAAAAATTGTTTTCAAGATCTCGAAAAAATTTGTTACTCATTATTCCTTTCCTTTCCATGATTTCAATTCTCAATTTGCTAAAAGAAAGCATTTAAACCTAGGTTTTAGGTTCCCCTTGTGCTATTGCACGTGTAATGTAAAGGTTTAATTTTTTTTTCCTGTTAGAAAGTCAAAATCTAAAACCTATTAAACAAGCACTATGCAAGCTGACACCCACTGGATGGACAGAACACTCTGTTTGGCTCAACAGATGCTATCAGCCAGCACTATAACACATTTTTATGTAAGGCCATCACAAACATGGAGAGGATTAACAGGGTCAAATTGTGTTTTCTCCAAGTTTTATGGCCCTTTGGTTCGCCTCACAGATTGCAGTTGTCTGGCTTTATTGTTTTAACCACGTTTCTGCCAAGCAGAGAGACACACCGCTTGTGGATTGGACTTGAGGCAGTAACTACACCTGCTCGTTTAAGAGCCTGTTCAGCTCATAAAGAGAACGCACTGCCTAAAAGCAGGGCTTTAAATCTGGTGTCATTAAGGCAAACAATTCCTCAATGTTACAGACACAAACTTTGATTTTGCCCACAACCATTGAATACAAATGTCTTGGGTTGAAGCTGGAAATCTGCTCTTCTTGCTTTTTGTATTCTGACAACACAAATGATTAAACCAACAAGGACTCGTTAATTCGTTAATTCGTTAATTCATTCATTCATTCATTCAAGCCATTATCACAGTCGATAATTTGTCACAATGACTTATGACTTCAAGTCAACGTTCACTGTTCTAAGGGAAAACTACACTGATGTGGGTTGAAAAGACTTACAATACTCAAGCACACACTCAGACACACCAGCCATTTGGAAACACCAGTATGCCTTTGTTCGGTGGTGGGAAACAAAGCACCTAGGGGAAACGCACCAAGCACACGGAGAATGGTGCGAAGTTTAAAACGCCAATCCTGGAAATATAAGGCATCAGTGCTACCAATAAGCAGCCTAGCAATGCTTAGATCTATTTCTAGTCAGACTTAATTCTATTATCCTGTCATTTAGGAGCCATTTTTATCCTGCTGTGAGTGACCTCAAGGGCAAGAGTAGCTCAGTGGTTAAGGCATTGGACTACGGTTCAGAAGATCCCAGGTTCAAACCTCACAACCACCAAGTTGCCACTGTTGGGCCCTTGAGCAAGGCCCTTAATCCTCAATTGCTCAACTTGTTCACACCTATGAAATATCTGGAAGAAGACCCCCCCCCCCCAATGATCTTGCAATATTGACTGATAAGGTCAGTTTGAAAGTCTTATCCCTGTTAGCTGAATTTTAGCTTGAAAGTAAATGATCACGTCATTAACATTGTAAATGAATACAACTTTATTTACTTGCTAATTCCATACTAAGACACTCAAACTGTTACTTATATGAGAGATAAATGCAACTGTGATGCTGGGTTTGAAAATGATGAGAGAGCTCCTAGATCCGTCCTTTGTCACTCTTGCCGATCTTCTCCAACATGCTTGCCGAATGTGTTCAAATGTTCTCTGGTTTGTTCACAGAACAGCAAGATATAGACACCATTCAGTCATCATATTCAAACTATGAGCATAAAACCACCTAGGTTTTAGGTTCCCCTTGTGCCATTGGGGCCGTTCTGGTCCACTAGGGTGTGGCTCTGCAGGCCTTCTGGAGGAGTGATCCTTTGGGTGCTGTATGTTGCAGGGGTGCATGATCAGATTTTAATCTGGAGTTTAATCTGGGTGACTGTAGTGCACCTGGCATCCTGGTGCCTTTCTACAGTATCATGACCACCAATTTGTGCTGCACTGGCTTTAATTTGGGATCTGACCAGACTGGCTGGCCTTTGATTCCTATGGATATCAACAGTTTAGTTGTGTACAGTATAGTTGATTATCACTGTTGATCAGTTCACCTGGTGGTGGTGTTAATGATTTGATGTACTTTCTGAGTCGTTTCCTGAGTGAATACAAAGTACACATGTGTCACGTCCATCTTCACATCAAAGACCATGAGCCATTCACATAGGCATACATACTGTAAGTATTGCCAAATAAGGAATGAGGAAGAAGACAGAAACAAAAAGAGAGAGGGAAGCACAGGAAAGTTAACACAGCCTAGAGAAATGTCAGAAAACACTAACACCTCATCAGGAAAGACACCTAAAAACAGGCTTTTGAAAGTTTTCCTATTTAAATGTATGTGCATCCTAAAGAAGCAGAACTTTGCTATAGTACAGCATTCAGTTTGAGTTATTTAGTGTGTGTGTAATGGCTTTAAGGCAAACTACTACCCTGAGTCACTTTGCTCGTCAGTGGTGCCTGAGACTGATTGTGTATGTTGGTCCATTTTTATTGTGATTTAACAGTTTCCTATAATGCTCCCTGCTAATAGTGGCGTTGTGGGATTTAGCCCTCGTCTCATCCCTACACCTCCTGATCTGTAGGCTCAGCTCAAACTGATCAGATAAGAAAAAAAATATGGCAATATATAGTAAAATATAATAAACAGACATGGCAATATATTAAATAATACATTTCCATATATAGGAAACTAAATATATTTATGAATATATTGCAATATATGAATGGATGTTGCAATAAAACAAAAAACATTATATTTATACTTTATTGAAACATTATTGCAACTTTATGCATGTTTAAGAATTATACACACACTTTGACTTTGTCGGTGTGTTCGAACTATATTAACACATAAGCATATTGTAAAAAAAATAAAAAAATAAATATATACAGTATATATTCAATCAAAAGAATATTGATGAATCTAAAATTACCTATACATTTGTGAACATATTTCTCAATATATGAAAAGCGGCAAGTATTATGTATTTTTCAATATATTGTAATACAATATATTACTTGGCGTAAGGTTTAACTTTATGTTTAATGTTGATAAGGTCGATTGCATTCTGAAACTTTGAGATCCAGATCCAAAACGTCTCTAGTACTCCTACATATCACAGCTTGAGCATCATCTTTAAAAAATAAAAATCCTAATTGCTTTAAGTTTGGACTGCCTAATGATGGTGCTCTCTTGACCTCAATTGCTGGTCATTAATTTCTATCTAGATTATCTCTGAGTGTTTCCTGTGATTCCGAAGAATGTAAGCCTGTGCTTGCCTTCATCTTCCTTCATCACTTCATCTCAGAAACCACTTAGCAACAGTGACCTTGTCTTGTCGTAGTCTCTCTCTCTCTCTCTCTCTCTGCCGCTCTGGCTGGCGTTCAGCAGCCTGCAGGGGCCGCAGGAGATCAGAAAGTCATTTGTTTCACTGAAAACTGGGTCTGAGTGCTCATTAATTAGATAACTCTAGTGAGAAGAGATCTCCTTTTGAGTTATGCTGTGTAAGGGGAAATCAGGCATGTTAGCATGCAGACTAGTTGATCATACTCTATATAGACAAAAGTATTTGGCCAAACTTGCAATGACATTGTATGTAAACACATACACAGTACTTCAATATGGAGTTGTTCCCCCTTTAGCAGTTCTAACAGCTTCCATTCCTTTTGTAAGGCTGTCCACAAGCTTTTGTAGTGTTTCTGTGGGAATTCATTCTGTAGAGCATTGATGAGATCAGGCACTGATGTTGGACGAGAAGGCCTGGTTTACACTCTCCGTTCCAGTTCATCCCAAAGCTGATCGATGGGGTTGAGGTCAGGGCCGGTCAAGCTCTTCCACACCGAATTCATCAATCCATGTCTTTTCAGTTCTTGCTTTGTGCACTGGGGCTGAGTCATGTTGGAATAGAAAAGGACCTTCAACAAACTGTTGGCACAAAGTTGGAGGCATAGCATAGTCCAACCAAGATGTCAGTGTATGCTGAGGCATTAGGATAGCCCTTTAGAAATCACTGTCCTATCTATTTGTTTTCTATTGGATTACGAGACTGAGTTACTTATGTTCAATGTGGTTTAAACATTTTTTTTTTAAAACACTGTTGAAAACAATTGTTTTTTTTTTGTAAATTTGTACTTGGTGTTTTTATTTAGATTCACTAGCTGCTGGGATGAAGTTCTGTAATTATTTTCCGTCTTTAATTTCTTCATCAGCAGTTGACATGGACCTGTCTGGCTGGTGTTTATTTCTCATTTAGTTGTAGTTTTTTCACCGATAGTCTTTATGATTGCACCTTCTTCCAAGCTGTCTGCGTGCCATTCCAGCGAGCTGTCAAAGTGCGAAGACGGCTAAATGAATCGAACATTAGCAAACACATAAGCCGAGCCTCTGTTACTCCCATATGGTCCAATCAGATCAGTACACGGWTTTACACTTTGCCTGTTTCTATGTGTGAAACCCTCACACCTTCAAAAGTGCCAGGATTAGATTTGAGCAGAGTGTGTATGTGAGTGTGTGTGTGTGTGTGWGAGAGAGTGAGATTTGCTTCTCAGTGCTTTTCATAAGCTTTAGACACATTAATGGCATGTTTTGTGAATTGTGCAAGGTATTATTTCTGTAACTTTATGATTATGGTGTTTCTTAGTGAAGTATTGAATTAAATAATAGATGAAAATAATAGATCATATATCAGATTACTGTACAGCAAGTCATTTCTAAACTCCATTCATTAAAATKAAGTCTCAAATTAAAACCTCATGCATGTTGTTTTAGTCAAGACCTTTATAATTATTCTACCATCATCACTCAGTGAAGTTTGGCCCCATAATCTGTTAACTACTAATACTCCTATCTCACCTACGCGGTTTCACGCGGTGGCCGTAAGTACGGTTCATCATGATTCATCACGAGTTTCGGTTTCTGCGCGTCGGCCTTTGCATAGTCAAGCTGCATAGGTGAGATAGGGGTATAACAGCAGGAATAACAGAGGGGTGCGGGTTATCGGGGGGCGGGGCTTGTAGGACAACTTCCTCTCACACACACACACACACACACTAATGGATTGGGAATGACTCCTGTCTGGCTCACAGATTACATAAATTGTCTGAATAATGGATTACATTTTTGAGTACTTGAATGGCGGACCTAACGCGTTTGTTACAAAGTAACGCKTTACACCCAACACTGCTAATGACTCATGTTTTATCTCATAGTGGTGCTTCACATCACTTCTTTTTATTSTCGCCACCGTTTCTGGAACATATGAGACAAACTGGTTCTAAACTTCCTGCAGGGAAAATAAACATACATTTTGATCTGTCCATTYGTTTTTGAGGGTTCGCTTTTCATAGTCTACTTTCCGTTGTGCGCTGATATGCTTTTGTTTCGGTTTTTTCTATACACGGTAAACTATTGCGGTGCTCGTCTTAAGATTGAAATTTTACTCTCATTCACACCGCGGGATGGAATGATATGATATTAATAAGAGCCTTTACACAGGGCTTCTGATGATCAGTGATCAGTGAAATAGAAGTCTGTGAAAGTGCTTATAATGCAAGATAGCATGGGCTTATTAATTGAAAACATGAAAACTCTGCCTTCTCCTCAAGACCGAACAGGTCTCTGGAAACTAACAGTAAAACGTTCGATCCTCTCGTGAGGAATCCACCCTTATCGATGATTTATGTGTTATTTATGCGCTTTTAAGACTTTACACTGAGGCCGAGAGCGCATGGTGAACGGTTGGCGTGTCGCTTTCTCTCTCTCTCTCTCTCTCTCTCTCTCTCTCTCTCTCTTAACACTTGTGTAGACTTAGCTGTGCCTTATGTCTTCGTCTTTGTCTTTCCCTTCGTCTTGGTCCTGATAACTTACCGGTGCTGCCTAATGATTGAGCGAAGTGCGCAGGTACAGTRTCAGCGCCCTTAAATAAACACGGACCTCCGCGGGCGAGCAGTGAGAGTATTTTTACGCGGTTCTGCCCMTCGAGAGATCCACCTCGTTACATTGTAACATATACAGTATTGTAGATGCTATTTAGAAAAAAACTGAGTGCAAACTGGCAATTCAAAATAAGAAAAAGAGATGAAATGTAATTGTCAGTGTGACTCCGCTGCCTCTGTATTGGATCATGCAGTGGGTGGGATGGATTTTCCATAATTGACAGGAGTTTGTTCAGTGATCTGTTGTCTCTCGCCGTCTCCAACCTGTCAAGTTTGTGTCCAATCATTTGTTCAGTCTCATCGATGATTTCATTGATCTTGCCGGCATCCCCGGCACTGATGCTGCTCCCCCCAGCAGACCACCGCACTATAAAGGGCACTCGCCACAACAGACTGAGAAAACATTTCCAGCACCCTGCTGCATACGTTGATGATCTGAGCTTCTTCAGGAAATAAAGTCTGCTCAACCTCTTCTTATGCGCAGCGTCGGTGTTGGTGTTGGTCCAGTCCAATCTGCTCTTCAAGGGAACACCCGAGTTTCCATTCAGAGTATAGCCAAATCTATCAAATTAGAAATACACAGAATGATTGGTCTGCAGCGGCTCCCTCCCCAGAGAGTGTGAATAATTTATGACTTAAAAAATGTCCGGAGTCCAGTAAAGGATGAGACGCTCAGGGAGGACACATCACTGTCGGTTTTAAAAAGAGTCACTAAGGAAGTTGGGATATCTCAGTAGTTCAGGCATTGATCTATGGTTCGGAAGGTCCAGGTTCAAATCCCACGAATACCAAGTTGAGCGAGGCTCTTAACCCTCAACTGCTCGCATGTAGAGTGAAATACAGATGTAAGTCTCTCTGGGTCAGGGCGTCTCTGAACTTTCTCCAGCACAGTTCTTTCCCCTGCCCTCTCTCTCTCTTTTTCTGTCTCTTCTTCATTCTATCTCTTGCCATCAATTTATTTCTTTAAATTTATTTAAATTTATTTATTTCTTTTTTAATTCTTATCTTGTCACACCGTCACTGCCGCTTTCTCTTCGTCCATCTTTCTTTCCATTACTCTGTTCTGTTTCTCTCTTTCCCTCTGTGAACCATTCTGTCTCTCTTTTCCTTAATATGTCTCTCTTTCTTACTCCTTCTGTCTCCCCTTGTTTCTCACTTTTTCTCTTTCATGTTTTCTGTCTTCTTGACTCTTTGGTCCTCCTGCTCTTTTATCACTGTCTTCTATCTATCTTTCCTGTTTGCTCTTTTCTTTTCACTCTGGCTCTTGTTCTGAAATTTATTTCTATTTATTTACAGTCCTCTCTCCCTCTCTCTTTGTCTCTCTCTCTCTCTCTCTCTCTCTCTCTCTCCTTTAGATTTTCTCTCTGACTTCAGCTGTTAAGATAAACAACACTTAATAATTTTTTTTCTTAACTATAATTTTTTAAATTATGACATCAGTCACTAAGCTGAGACGAAGCTGGCGTGGATTTCACTTTTTAAACTGAAATAAACTCACCCGATATTCGTGAAGCTGTTACCTTGGAAACTCACAATTCACTCTCTCACACACTCACACACTCACTCACACACACACACATCTATATAATTATTAATTTCTGTGCGACACCCCAAACATGCAGAGTGTGAAAGAGTCCATTTAATCTCCATTGGAGATTCTGACTCCAGGCTCACTCTGAGTGTGACTGTGTCCAAGTGTGTGTGTGTGTGTGTGTGTGTGTGTGTGTGTGTGTGCGGCACATGCTGTCATTACTCAGCTGTACTGTAAGAGTCAGATCCTCGTCTGTCCGCGCTCGAACAGTTGTGTGATTATGCACGCTCCACAACTCCTACTACAGGAGCTTCTTTCATTAAACTGCTATTTATACTTGGCAACTGGAAGCAGCGTTCAGCTCCACAACATCACTGCCAGAGATCATTTGCATGAAAGTGAGACGAGAGATGGTGAAATCAATCACTATTCAGTCTCTGCGCTGTAAAGTCAGGTGCTCACCAGGATAAACAAATCTATTTCTCAAGCATGCACTTTTGTATTTTTCTGAACCAGACAGTGATCTCGGCTCTGACTGCAGGAGGTAATGAGCTTGCATGCACTGACAAAAAAAAAAAAAAAAACAGTATATGATTAAATTCAGGCAGCAGAGCATAAACACAGGTTTATCGCTTCTTGGTATGAGTAAGATGTTAAAAAGAGAAAGGTGAAACTGGTAGGACTTCTCTCTGGAATGCACACGGCTCCGTTTCTACATTGCTGAGCGACTGGGAGCGCAGACGGGTCAGACTTTCTGAATTGGCCACTTGAGCCTCTAAGAGTCTTTTTAACTCATAAATCCCACACGGACTCTCTCAAGAGCTAAAGCATGGACTTACAGTAGGTGGACTGGTGACTCTAACTGGATCTTAGGTGTGAAGGAGTGTGTGTGTGCGCGTGTGTGCGCGTGTGCGTGTGTGCGCGTGTGTGCGCGTGTGTGTGTGTGTGTGCGCGTGATGCCTGGCTCTATTTCAGCGCTGTTCCCAGTGCTGCATTAACCATCATGTCATTAACCAGGTTAAAATGCCTACTGCAGAATGAATCAATAAAGTTTTTTTTTTTGTTGTTACAGTAATAAATATCATAAATATTAATATTATCATCACTCACTCATCATCTATACCGCTTAATCCTGTATACAGGGTCACGAGTGGGCTGGAGCCTATCACAGGAGACTTAGAGCATAAGGGTATACCCTGGATGAGGTGCGCCAGGGGTGCGCCATTTCTCGCACGTATACACTCACTCACACACTACAGGCAATTGGGAATGCCAATTAGCTTAATCTGCATGTCTTTGGAATGTGGGAGGAAACCGGAGAATGTGGAGGAAACCCACCAAGCACGGGGAGAACATGCAAACTCCATGCACACAGAGACGGGAATCGAACCCGGACCCTGGAGGCGACGGTGCTAATCACTAAACCACTACGCCTCCTACTATTATTATTATTATTATTATTATTATTATTATTATTATCATTATTATTATCAGTCTTATTAGGCTTAAGTTGGCTTCTACCGGGAACCCGTCAAGTTCCTAAGACATTTTATTTTCCTGGTGTGCAGTACCAGGTAATGCTAAGGTATCATTTGCACCTGTGCTACACTTTTTAGAGTTCATTGTGACACTTTTGGAGATCTTGTTGCACAGTTCCTAATGCTGACCAGAATCACGCAGTTTTTATGTTCCACATTTGTTAAATCTCAACCTGAAGATCTTTGCATTTACAAAGCTTCTCTGTTTCCTTGCGTCATTTGGAACAGCCACATCAATCAACAGACATCTCTTATCAGATCTGTCGTGTAGGATGATATCCAGTCGGTTGGCTCCAACGGTGCGGTCAGTGCTCACTGCCATATTGTACATCATCTTAGTGGTGTTGGTCTCAACGATTTCTTCACACTGGTGATGATACCAGTGATCGGGAGCTTTTAGGTCCAGCTCTGTTAGCATCGGTCAGTGCAGGTATCTGACTCTCCTGTTGTGCTGAGCATAAGACTATGTGGCTTATATGCTCCTCCTGATTATTATTATTATTATTATTATTATTATTATTATTATTATCATCCAAAACAATAATAATACATGTTTTTTATGGATAGCTCCTGTTTCTATCCATCAAAGTGCTTCTGTTTTTTTATTTTTGTTTTTTTAAGCATTATTATTCCTTGCAAATTATTATTTTTTTATAATAAATTATTATTATTATTTTTTTGGTTGTTGGTTTGTTTTTACAAAATTCAACCAACAATGCAGTTTAATTCACCCAGGGGTGCGTATACTTTTGCTGACAGCTGAATGAAGTAAACCCATTTTATAACAGCATGTTCTAAGTCTTTCGTAAGCAGACTGCACGGTCTGGGTTTTGTTATGTAATAATCTCTATGATAAATATTAGATGGTTAAATTATACACATATTAGACTTGTTTACGTTACATAACAGAACATTTCCTCACTTGATGATAAATCATCTTGCATCTTTTTTTTTATTATTATACATTTTTTACCCGCAGTGTTTTTTTTTTCTTTCTTTTTTCTTCTTCTTCTTCTTTTTTTCATTAATCAGCTTAATTTAACTCTGACCTTGTCACTGGAGGCTGTGACTAGATTTTCGACTGCAGGTTTCACTGACTTTATTGGCAGTTCTCACCCTTCAGCCAACAGCAGTTTGTCACGACCTAGATGGCGGTTTCATATTGCTTAAGCCCACACAGCAGAAAATTCAATTTAGACGGCACAGACGACAGTGGACATCTTTCTGAATTCAGTATACGCACTGCACCATGGTATCTTATAAACACTCTAAGCTCCATACAATCAGTGATACACAATATTCACTGAAGAATTGTTTTGCATTGCGTGTTTTGCTTAATAGCCCGTTATGCACTAGATTGACTACATTGATGAAATTAACAAATTGTTTCCAAAATGTGCTCTTTCATCATGAAATCCCCCACTGTACATTAAAAACTAATCTCAATCCCCAATCTAATCCCTTCTGCATCCTAGCAACATGCTGTGCTACCATCACCATGCTTCACTCCACTGATTGTGCTCTCGTGGTGATAAACATTAGCTTAAACTTTTGTTGAACGCCAAAATGTTCAACTTTGGTCTCATTAAACCAGAGAACCTTTTCCCACATTCTGTATTTGCTTTTAACTCTTTAAAAAGGTTTTTCTCTTAGGGAAAACACAGCTTTGTGAAGTGTTCATGTTACAGTTGTGTTATGAAGAACTTCTTTCAAAGCCGTTGAATGTTGATCTGTTCAAAGTACAGTAAATCCCATTTTTTGGGATTGTCTGATTAATTCCCTCCTTAGGGTCAGTGATTCTTGGTGGTCAGCCTGCCCCGTGCCGAATCATGTTCGTGCCGTGTCATATTCCTCCTATTTATTAATAATAGATTGTTGCTCCACAGAATATGTTGGGATTTAAAAAGAGTGGTTAAAACCTTTCTAAAACCTTTTCCTTGGTCKTTATGGCTACGTTCACATTACCAACCTGAAGTGACTCCATTCCAATGTTTTACCCTAATGTGACACATATCATATTTTATTAGGGCTGTCTGAATGCAAAATCAGTTTTTCAGATCAGATCTGAGTCACTTTTGTATGTGTTTGTAGATTGTATATTTGATAAATCTGTTATTTATTAAGGGGTGCCTAAACTTTTGCATAAGACTGTATGAAAAGTCCGAAACTGGGTCCAAAACGGCAGGTCTTGTGGGATATTCCCGGGATGCAGGTCAGAACATACCAAAAGTGACCCAAGGAAGGAAATACGGTGAACTGGGGACAGAAGCACGGGTGGAGAAGGCTCACTGATGCACGTGGCGAGTGAAGGCTGACTCATGTAGTCTGATCCAATAGAAGAGCCACTGTACAGTAGATCAAATTAAGGAAGAGGTTAATGCTGGATCCAATAGAAAGGTGTCAGAACACACAGTGCATTACCGTTTTGGTGGCAAAGTGAAGGACCTATTCAATATCAGACAGGTGGGCATAATGTTATGGCTGATCAKTTTATGTTTACATGAACAATATTTCTTTAATCTGATTGAAATAATTCCAATTCACGATTCCAATTTAACTGTTTACATGGACAATGATCTGATAAGAAATATTTAATAAAAAATCTTTTTGGACACACAAATTGGCTCTGTCTGCTGTGACGTGTTCAATCTGCTGTATATATAACAAGTATTTTTGTGCAACTTTAAGGTTAGGTTAGGCATCTTATCTTAACAGATCTTATCAAACCAGAGTTATGAGTTATTTGGCTGCTAGAATTCAGTCTTATCTATGATTTGGTTAAATGCTTCACTGTGTGTAAAAACATCAGAAATGTGAGACTTCCCCTTTTGGAAACTTATGACATCTAATGTTACCCCCACGTGCGGGAAACACTGGCAGAGAGAATATTTTTATTCCGATAAGAGAGAAACGATCAGGCTGGGTCGGATCAGACCAAGCCGGATGTGACTGATGCGACTGACGTGTTTCCATGATGCATTTTTATTCTGATTGGGCCTGTTATTCAGATTATTAGTGGAATGTTAGAGTACATGTGAATGCACTTACTGAGTCACTTCTCTACTTTGGTTTTCAGCTTTTTTATATAAGGAAGAGCAGTGATAAGGCTTAGGATGGCTGTGGTTCCTAATTAAAAAAAAAACATTTAATGTATTTAATATAACAAAAAAAAAGGTAGACATGTGTTGATGTGTTTCTGGCCCTGAAATTAGCCCCGCCCTCCTGCTGGAACACAGCTGATTGTTTCTGCGCAATATAGTTTTTAAAACACAACACTTTTTATAGAATAGACTGGACAAAAGAGAAAGCTTTTCATCAACTGCAGTTCACTCCAAACACTCCAAATATTACAAATGGCTCCTTTAATAAATTACAGTGCTTTAGCTTTCAATGCTAAGCATTAAATAGATCTCTGACTATGGAAATGTCTGTTCACTGTTATTTATTAGTCAGAGCAGGTCTGTACCCCTTGATTGTCATGTCGCTGAAGTTATAGACAGAATTGAAGTACAGGTCGGAGAGGTGTGGGTGGGAGTCCAGCACAGGCAGCTAAATCACTATAATTTGGACACATCTGCATGCTTACTCAAAGCCTCTTACCTTCTCATAGGTGGTTTAAATGAGAAAGTTCAAGATGGGTATTTCAACATGTTGCATGCTGGCTGAATAAAAGACTTACTGAAACGGACAATCGTTCAGAAATCCGGAGAGCTGAATCTCAGGTATTATCTTTACTTAAAAGCAGCATGTGATAAACGATAAATGTGAAAAGCAAATGAGTTAAAACACGTCAGCAGTTGGATGAGTCAAATCCACTGTTCATGCAAATCACTTACATTCACATGAATCGAGATGACAGTAAGAGTAACATTTAAYGTTAACTTAAACAGGGGTTGTTCAAGTCAAACCGGGACTTTTGATTGTGCAGAATGAAAGAACAGTTATAAGAGTAAAAACTCTCTTTATTTCTCTATATAGTTCCATGCTACACTAGTGCACTGGTGCTTGGATAACATGGGTACGCGGCCCCTCAGGAACTCCTTTAATGCCCCAAAGATGTGGAAATGGCTTGGAATGAGGAATGTGGAAATAATCCTAACATGTCTTATTCCTGTGTTCAAGTGGTGTTTGTGAATGATTGATTGTCTGTACAGTTCCCACTTGTGTGTGCTCTGAGCCACCTCGACCCGGTTCGTTATCGTCACAAATGTACGGCTTACTTTAAAATGTTTGCGCCATTTATACGTTTTGCTGCAGCTACTGTAAGAGACTCATCACCGTACTGAGTGGGATTGTGGGAGGACAACCTGAGCCTTTCTCACGCCAGACAAGAAGCCCAGCCACCAATGCCACAAAAAGTTTACGCTAAAAGCAATTTCACCAAGTGACGTTTCCAGACGTGTTCATGTTCATCCTGTTTTTCTGATCTGATCTGACACACCTGGTTTGACTCATGAAGGTGCTGCACCGGTTTGGACTGTATTATTGTTCACCAGTGGCAACTGAACTGCTTTATACACGAGGATTACTATGAACAATGCCTGCTGTTGGGTTCTAGGTACAGTAGGTTTAAAATGTAGATCATACAGGAGAATCATTATTTCTTCGAGCGAAAMGAGCTAATAAAGTCTATGGAGCTACCTGAGCTAATGAGACTTGTTACACTGAAGTAAACATGTGCGCTAATGAGGAGTTGAACGCTAACTGAGGAAGCATAGTGGATAAAGGTGGTGGTGATAGCTAAATTTGCTGAGATCATGAAGATTATGGAGGATCCCATGCAAGGTGAGCAGCCRGGGGTTATGGGGCTAGAGGAGTAAGCTAAAATAATGATGGATATTAAAAATAATAACAATAATAAATGTGTTATTCAGGTATTTCCTGAAGTTATTTGTAGTTGTTGGTGGAGTGGCTTCTGCATTGTTTCCTTTAATCATGTCATTAATTCCAATGAGCTCCCTTCTCATGATGGTGCATTCATTTGTTAGCAGATGTTTAATATAATTTCTGGAAGGAGTCTCCAGTACCTTTGACCAGTCATGGCTTAAATGTTGTCGTTTATCACTTGTCGTAGGTGTTGTTCATTAATACATTTGAAACTATTATTGTTGACGTGTTTTATTCCTTGAACAACAGAATGTTTCATTTCTTACTCTTACTGTATCTACTGTATTTCCAAAATTTCTGCAAGMTTTAAGGACATAATACTCAAATGCACGTCTCCTCCCAGCCCGATAAATGTTTCTATTCATCATCTTGTTCAATTAAATAGGTTGAACATCGCCTGTGTTCCTCCATATCTGGATTTCTTTTCATTTCTTTATCTATACCAGCTGAATAGCTTTGTACTGTACGTCTATGGAGTAATGGAGCAAAGCTTGTGTATGTGTAGCAGTGTGAATGCCATGACTTACAGAAAGTGGACAACACAGCACTTACATCCAGTGTCTGTGGGGTCTTTTATAGTGTTCCCATAACCGCCGGCTCTTCTGAAACCTCAGCTGGAACCATCAATCACCTAGCACTTCTTATAGTTCTGCTTTTGCKTACGGTTGGCTTTGTACTTGAGCTATCAGGCTAAGAGCATTACATACTGTGAGTTTGTACTGTTTTATTCAGGGTTGTCACATCAATCTGTCCAAGAACACTGAAATGCAAAAGGTATCCCTATATGACATCTTCACTTCTGTCCTTCAAGACATGCTCTCCTTGCTCGACCTGTCAGTTTAGGTAGACGGCGATGTCTTGGTAGGTTTGCAGTTGTTCCGTACTCTTTCTATTTTCGGATGATGGATTGAACAGTGCTCTGTGAGATGTCTTTTATAACCTAACCCTGCTTTAAAATGGACTTTATCCCTGACTGYCTGGTAGGTTCCTTGGGCTTCGAACTGCTGGTTGTTCACTAATGTTCTCTACCAAACTTCAGAGGGCAGCTGTATGTATACAGAGATTGATTTACAGGTACACATGGATGGGCTCTATTTACTAATTAGGTGACTTCTGAAGGTGATTGATTCCACTGGATTTTAGTTATCAGAGTCATGGGGTCTGAATACAAATGCACACCACATTCACATCAATTGGGAAACTTTAATTAATGCCCAAGGACGTTGTCTACCTCAAAGCGCCTATTTCTTAGTCTCTCAAATGAACGAGGTTAACCAGTGGGTACAGTGAAGCAGTAATCAGTATTCAGCCTGCAGTTTCATGAGACCTGGCACTCCTGAACCTTTGTACACAGATTCCGTTGTCCTACCTTCACACACTAGCAGAAGTGCTGCAGTATGGTCTGTTTTGTTCTGATATTTGTAAATCTATGTTTACATATTACTCTATAATATAATTCTTCTTTAATGGATTAATTAAACAATAGACATTCCAATGTAAAAATGTATGACTAAAAGATGTCAAAATTTGAATTCAAAAGCTTGTCAATTATTTACATCATTTTTCACACTGCTTGTCTAATTGTACTTTTTCATTGGAGTTTGAATGTGAGAATTTGAAATTAAAACCAAAAAATATATAATTAATTATTAGTGACATGTAACTTACAGTGGAGTA
>QMIH01001907.1:62438-90935 GCA_003987875.1 Clarias batrachus
AATTGGGTCGCCATATACTGGAAAACGGAGCACCATGTGTAATGCAATCGATTACATGTACGTCAAGGTATGTAGCGTATTGTTTTGGTTCAGGTTACTCCATCATAGTGAGAGTTATTCCAGAATATTTGGGGCCTTTTTCGAGTGGATCACCCTGTACAATTGCCTTGTACCATGTGAACTCATTGAAGCCTGTATAGTTAATGTTTTTTTACTTGTTCGCAAAACCAGTTTCCATTTGTTGCGTCTTTGTGATCGCAGTGATTCSTTGAATCACTGACAGAAACTCATCTTGTGCATATGAGAATATTTCACATGACTATATTACCCAATAAAACATTTTGCAAAAACGTGTTCAGTCGCATATTTCAGTTTTGACACAATATTCAAATATTAATGATACCGTTCAGGTTTAGTGTAAGGGAAAATATAACATGCAGGGGGAAAAAAAGTAGTTTTATACAGTATGTGCTGAAAAGCATATAGCAAAGAGGATGTGTAGAGCTTCGAATCTTAAGGCAGATACACTAGTTTCTTTTAGGCATTTTCGATTCAGTTCAGTTTTATAGCATCTGATTTGTCTCAAACAGCTACAGTCATGTGCAAAAGTTAGTATCCCTCTTTAAATTTTCAGTTTTTTAATGTGTTTTTCGTAAAAAACATAATAAAAACTATGTGATCATAGCGGGTCTCGGTACTAGACAAGAGATAAACAGCTCTTATTATTTTTGATTATTATTATTATTATTATTAGTCTTATTATTTACAATTGAAGCAAAAAAAAAAAAAACATGTGGACAAAACTAAGTATGATTCAACAGCTTGTAGTTCTGTCTTTACTTTAGCAGCATTAACGTGAAGTAATTGTTTCCTGTATGACTTTATCAGTCTCTTGCATCATTGTGGAGGAATTTTGGACCAATCTTCTTTCTTTACAATCTGCAGATTTATGTATATCCGTCGCCCTATGTGTAGACGGAACCATCCTTCTGTACGTCATTGCTTGTGTATCATTCTGTACATCATTGAGGTTTTGGGTCATTCGCRCCACAACATTTCAATTMGGTTGATTATTTTGACTAKKCCTTGATTCTTTTAGTTTTCGGCCATTCTGAAGTAGATTTACTGGTGTATTTCTGATCATTGTCTTGTTGCATGGTGCAATTTCAACTAAGCTTTAACCTTCGGAGAGTGACCTTTTATTTAATTTTTTTTGTTTTTTTAGACATCCTTGCACTTGATCAGTTATTTGTATGTGACTTGTTCACAGTGCTGTAATGTGAGCTACAGAAAACTATTMTGCAAAACAAACATTAGTAGTGAAACATTTTTGATCTGTTAAATTCTTCTTTTCTTTGGATACAAATACAAGACTTTGGGGTCAAGTATACTTTGATCTAAGCCCTGGTTTGAAAGTGCCCTATCTTTTATCTGACCTGGTTGCGGTAAATATAAAGGAGGAACCGATTGTAGATCAAAACCTGTAGTTTCAGAAGTATATATAGTTKAAAAGTGAATATTTCACCATGTGAAAAGTTTTCCCATGCAGTTACACACATGTACTCACAAGCATGTACTAAGCCACAGTGCAGAACACACGCCCAAAAAAACTTGTTCTTTCAATGACAGTGATGGATGAGTGGAGCGCGATCTAAAACAATCCTGCAGATGGAAGCTAATTGTATGTTGAGGAYGTAGGTTTATGACTGTAATTGAGCTGAAGTGATTGCAGCTATTAGCTGTGCCTAGTGGAGATTGTAGGGCTCRATGAGGGCCGCGGGACGGCTCATGGTTCATTAACATGCTGTTCTTCAGAAGTCCACTTTCAGGGTATTTTGGTGAAATTGGTCTCATGATACCAACTGCATAAGAATTTGTATGACGTATTTTTATAAGAGTTTAAAAGTGTTCTGAATAGTTAGAATAGGGTAAGGCCYGGGGTTAGAGGTGCAAGACATTTTAATAAATCCAACTGAATAATTATTTGATTCCATGCTTTTACTGATGCACCACAAAAATATATATATAATGATATAACAATCTCACTGATTTTCATTGAAAAAAAGTTTTTAAATTTTTTTTTTATCTCTGCACTTTCTATATTTGTAAGCAAATGCTTTAATTGTGATACACGTACTATAATACACATCATAAAAACAAATAATCTTATTAATCGTTAATGAATTCAACCCCTAACCCCGCCCTTTAGTCTATTACCATATATAGAAATTATAATCTTTTTTTTTTTTTTGAAGAGGAATCAGAACCTGATCAATCATCAGCCATCCTTTGACCATTAAAAGCTCTGCTTTTCACTTTAAATAAAATCAGTGAATATAGGAAGATTGGATTATAAAATATATACAGTACTGTGCAAAAGTCTTAGGTGCCATATTATCTGTAGTACAAATTTTGTTCTATAAGTTTATTATGTCTACATTATTATGTTCAAGACCATTCCCTACAAAGATACACTAAAATTAATGAATAAATAATATTGCAGAAGAATATTTGCATGTCTGTAAAGAAAGTGACATATTACACGACAGACCAGTTTTCAGATGAAGGAAAAAAAAATCAATAATGTCGACTCCTGGGTTTTGCATGAAAATAGAAAGGAGCGAGTGTAGCGAACCGATTATGTTCAAGCAAAGAGTTTCCACACCAAATATTTTCCATTTATTGTTTGTTTTTACTCAGTGCTTTTTTATAGAAGTTTCTTTTAATAAGCATCATTGCATACGGCTTTTGTTTGTATGTTCCCAAGACTTTTGCACAGTACTGTAAATAAAACAGCTGTAAGGTTTTACTGAGCATGCTGGAGAATATGAGTTCTTCTGGTAAATTCGTCACACTCGCTCCTTTTCTATTTTCATGCAAAACCCAGGAGTCAACATTATTGATTTTTTTTTTTACTGGACTGTCATGTAATATGTCGCTTTCTTTACAGGCATGCAAATATTCTTCTGTAATGTTATTTATTCGTTAATTGTAGGGTCTTGTACATAACAATGCAGACATAATAAACTTGTATAACAAAATTTGTACTACAGATAATATGGCGCCTAAGACTTTTGCACAGTACTGTATATACAGTATACAAATATCCAGTTGTATCTTGTAGGTCGTTTTTAAAACTAAAAATACTGTATATATAATTTAATTTTACTTTATTGTCACCTGTTTTTAGTGCCTCATGGAGTTTAAAAAGAAAAAAAAAAATAGCAACAAATACATAAATAAATTTCTTATACATTTTTGGCATCAGCCTGAATTTTGTTGCTGTACCTATTGTATGATCTTTTGTTTTTAATTTTGTCTGTAGATAGATAGATAGATATAGAAAAAAAAGCCGAAGACTAGACAACAATAAATTAAGTGATGTAGATTAAATTAAAGAAATCGGAACAAATGTCCAGTTTGTTGGCAGATTGCAAAGAGCCTAAAGATACAATTAAAAAACGAGTTGTTTATGTAACGTAATGTTACATGAAGTCTAAGCAGCAGCCTCATTTCCCCTCTCGTCTATTCCAACCACTCAGCATTCACATCAGCCTGATCATCTGTCGTCATCTGCACCGGTTTCTCACTGGGTCAGGCCTTAAGTTAGATGTTTTTTTTTATACTTGAATGATTTATAGGTCACTGTGTGGTTTAACAAACAAAAAATTCCTCTGAAACTGCTCAGGTACACGGACTGGAGATGAGAGCTGAAAATGTCCTTCAGGAAGCCTGGAGAAATGTTCCACCAGTCTACATTAAAAATACAAGAACATCTGACTCTTGGGAAGCAAGATATGGCTCAAGACTAGACTTTTGCATAGTGTGGTATATCAATAACTTATAAGATGGTGAAATTTGGAAAATGAAGCGTTTGATTTCATGTTTTTTCCTGATAGGTCTGAGATTTTTATAATACATACATATTATTCAGCAAAGCTTTATAAATTATCCAGTAGTTATAAAATTGAGGAATGTCAGTGTGTATCCTTTGTAAATGTGCTGTATCAGGACAGGACAGTTCCAGCAGTGTCTGAGTATGGTAGAGTAAAATCAGTCCAGTGTGTTTGCGTGTTTGTTTCTGTACTGGCAACGTCTCAGCCCATTTCTCCTCAAAGCTCTGTATCCAGACGGTGTTATTTTCAGCCCCGTGTGTGATGTGGTTAGCGGATTAGATCAGGATATTGTTGTCTGAATGTAGTGAAAGTGACTTTATTCATCCGCCCGTCTGACTCCACGGGGAATTTCCGCCGCCTTTGAAACAAAGCTGACCTGAATAAAGGAGGAGATGAAACAGCGGCGTGTCAGACGTGAGTGTTCCTCAAACAGCTGCGGAAAAGAGACTTCACTCGACTGAACGCTGTTCAACACGTACAGTATCCCTACTCGATCCCTCTCCCTTATCCCGGCTCTCTCATCTGTAACAAACTCGATTAATTTACGTCTGCTTACTTTAAAAGTCTTTGAATCTAATAAACCCTTTTCTTTGTTTTTAATATCCGGGAAACAAATGTCACTGAAGACGACACAATCCAGGCGGGGGAAGTGAAAAGGCGTAACACATATAAACACTCGACAATAAAGTCACATGATAGTTGTGTAAATTCATAAAGTTGTGTTGATGGACATCTAAACAAAGTGTCCATTGTGAATTGACATGCTGCATGCAATCTGTAATCATTTAATTATTCTTAAATTCATTATTCTAGTCAAGTGAAAGCTGCAATAATATCCAGTTGACAGGGTCATAAAGCATGAAGATAGTACATAGGCTGTACCCAGAGTAATGCAAAAGTGTCATAGCTTTTTTTAATTAGCTAATGTATGTGGGTTAAATTGCACATTAGACTCGTCCTTTATATCAAGGATCCTGAATTAACATTTAAGAAGGTTGGGTCAATAAAATTTCCTTCAAGCCAAGATCTGAATTTCATGTTTGTGTTCAAATCCTTCTCTCTGTATATGTATATGCAGTCATTGCACAGTAAGTCTATAAAACAAAAGCAATTAAAAAGCAACTGCTGGGCTGTTGTAGGTGTAATGAGTTTGGTTGCTCTGTCACACCGGACTCTCAGTTCAGGTATTTTGCACACCCTCACCTGCAGATATGTTTGCTCTAACGACCTGCATTTTGTCTCATAGTGGCGCCTCACGTTACTGCTTCAGAATATATGAGACAAACTGTTTTAAAAACAAACAATTCATCTTCTTCTTCTTTTTTTTGGGGGGGGGGATTTTCTCCCTAATTTAGTCGTGTCCAATTCCTCCCCGTCATTAGAGGGCTCCACATTAAGGCTACTACTACTACCACTCAGTCGCCTCTTTTCGAACCGCTTGCTCACGCACCGTTGGGGGCGGCGTAACACTCGGAGGACAGCGCTATCCGCCCCTTCCGCTTGCACAAGTTCATAGACGCCCCTGATTGGCTGTAGAGCCGTGAATAATGTGGGAGCACTAAGTACGCCTCATCACTCCCCTCTGAGAGAGCTCGGCCAATCAGCTCTCTCTAGACCTCCGGCCGCGAGAGGTTACTCGCCCTATCCGGATGATAGGGCGAGCGCTTTTACCACTGCGCCACATTTTGAGGCCCAAACCATAAATCTCCGAAGGTTCAGTTTTCATAGTCTACTTTCCTTTTCTTAGAGTAAGCCTTGCTGTGTGACGCTTTTGTTTCTGTTTCTTCCTCACACTCCGTCCAGACACGGTAAACTATCATGGTGATTGGCTCTGCTGAGTATTGTGTATAGCCACGCCCACCGTGAGGAAAAAAGCGCTAAATTACTGGTAAATTAATTACTCTCATTTATCATAAAAGTTTTAAGATCGAGATAGAACTGTCACTGAGGTCTGTCATTGAGTGATGCCTGTACAAAGGTACTACTCAACATAGTCTCCATCATAAACCATGCATTTGCACTATGTTTGAACTCTCTCTCGAACCTAACTTTTGAAGCATGCTGCGTTCCTACAAACATAACGGAATGGAAAGGTTTATTTTTGTGAACGTAAGAGATCTTTTTATTCTGGTTGTTGGATGAGTCAGACTCAATCCTATTGTCCCACTCTAAATGCAAAACTTACGGTCTGTTGAAAAATTTCTTTAAATAACATTTGCATTTTTTTGCTTTCTGTGGCTTTTAATGTGTATCTGGTTTGACCTACTTTTCGTACCCACTGCTTCCAGCTAACTAGAAACACATGGCTTTACAAAAACAGAAAACAATCAGTCATTTTTCCAGACGGCCAAAGACCTCGATAAGGCTTGAGAAACCTTTCTCCGTATTCATATTTCCCCCCCGCAGTGTGATTTAAAATCAGACCAGCTGCACCGCTATTAAGAGAAGGTTGATTTATTTCCTCCTTTTCCATTTACAGCGTGCAGAACGACTGCAAATCTACACTTAGACCACTCATCGAGCGTGTTGCTGCATTACACCTGCTTAAAGACACAAACACGTATATTCACTGGCATTTATCTGAGAGACGTGTTTACCCGAAGTGAGGCAGACTACACGTCAAGCAGAGATGAGCAGATGATGGTTAAGGGTTTCGTTTAGGGCATTTGAACTGTCAGGTCACAAGCACTGCCTACACAATTTCTAACTGCAAATGATGTAAAATGATATGAAATAGCAGGATGCAAAATTACCAGGTGGATAAACACATTGATTATTTGGAGTCATGGAAATATGAATACATAATAATAAGGGTAGACATATACAGTACTGTATATTTATGTATTTATTTATTTATACACATTTGTAATAAAACGGTAAAGATGGCGTGTCTGTACTGTACATTAAAGATATTTGAGAAAAAATTATTTGCGGATGAGTAATAAAACACATCAAGATGTTTTTTGGAATTTGTGTCTGTCTGTTTGTTTGTGCACGCATCGCGTAAAAACTACTGACCTGGTTGTAATGGGGTTTTTATACACAGATGTATTTGGCCGAGCTTGAGGTAACATATAGGAAGAGAAGACATGCTAATTTGAAATTTAAATGGAAGTCATCAAAAAAAAAAAAAATCACAAGTTCATCTCAAAATTCAACAGATGGCTCTGTACATTTTTTAATATGCTCTTATGAGTGTGCACTTGACATCTACTTAATTAACGTGATCTCACACTTTCATTCCGTACACTTCATGGTAATGTAAAAATTTTAGTTCATTCCAAAATTCTAATTCACAACTAGTATATACTGTGTATATCCTGTATACTGTATGTGTGTATATCTGTCACATGTACCTTGAAGTTATTTTTTCGCATATCCCAGTTAAGCTGGGGTCAGAGCGCAGAGTCAGCCAGTATACAGAGCCCTTCGTGCGGATAGGGATAAGGGCCTTGCTCAAGGCCTCAACAGTGACAACTCTGGTGGTGTTGGGGCTTGAACCCCTGTCCAATAATGTGTGGGTGTCCCAGGGGCACTGGTGGCTCAGTGGTAGGTGTTTCACTTGCCATGTGGAAGGCCCGGGATCGATTCCCAACCAATGCCCAAACCCAAGCCACTGGATGCAGTGTCAGTCCCAAGCCCGGATAAAATAGGAGGGTTGCATCAGGAAGGGCATCCAGTGTAAAACTTGTGTCAAGCGTGTATGTGCGGACCAGATGCTCTGCTGTGGCGACCCCTTGCCGGGAGCAGCCGAAACACAACAACAACATTGCATGGCGGCCCCTTGTGCTGCCTGGTCAGCTCTATCCCCTTGGGACATGACCACTGGGGGTCTTCTGTGCTGTCTGGCCACGGGATGTTGAAAGCAGATCATTTGGGTGCAGTGGGATCACTGTGGATCGGACTTGTATGTCAGGACTTGTTTGATCAGATTGGGCTCGATCAGAGGTCTTGGATTCTTTATCTGCTCTGCCCCATGTATGGTGGGCTGTGGTGCCTTTCTGTAGTGTCCTATATTGAGGTTTTGCTGTACTGGCTTTTCTCTGGAATCGGACTGGATGGGCCGGCCTTTGGTCCCCACGGGCGTGGGTGAGCCTTGGGAGGCCATCATCCTGTCAGTTTCCTGGTACATGATTAATAATCAGTGTTCATGTGTTGATGTTTATACACAGTATATTTTGTGTAACCACAGGGGAAACCCCTGGGTAGGCCGTGTGCAGATGAATCCAATACAATTTTTTTTCTCCAGTTACCTTGGTCAGCCTTTTCAGATATTTATATAATAGTTTAAAAATTATACTGTATGATGTTTGACAAATAAACATCTTTATTAAATCCGGATGCCAGAGATCCTGCTGTTTGGCCTCAGACACTCTGAATGATCCAGACTGATTTGTTTACACTTTCGGCCTTGTGTTTGCACAGGCTGCCTGTTTGGGGTTTTCCCCGTTCACTGCTGGTGCGCTGGCTCAATCTCCTGCAACTGGTTAAGATACAAACGACTTGGTAATGAGCTACGGTGTCGCCACATTCCCGTTGGTCCAGATGATTTCTTTATAACACATGTGAGGCCAGAAGAGTCAGAAGAATGAATGGTTATAGGAATAACAGGATAATAAATATCTTAAGCGTAGTATTTTGAGTAAGCGTACATTTACATCATTTGGCAGATGCTTTATAGCATCCATTAAAGATGATAGATAATAATAATAGCCTTCTAATATCGAGCTGTGGACAATGTTATGGAAGCTGTAAAAGCATCTGACAAATGATGTAAATGTACGCTTACCCCAGATTAATTAATTCTGAGCTTACTACACTGTGATGGATTCACAATATCATTGAGGCTAAATGATCTCTAACAACCTCTAACATGATACAGATACTCAGAGCAGTGTGTTCAGTGTGAGTCAGTGTTAGTTGAGAACGGTGAGATTCATTTCAAAGACCAGTTTAGTTAAAGTATGAATGTGAAGTGTGTGTGTGTGTGTGTGTGTGTGTGTGTGTGTGTGTCTGCACGTGTTTGTGGGCTTTTTTTGTTGGAATTTGCAAATCTGCTCTTGTATGTGTGTTAGAGTGAATGCATGTTTAATATTAGTGATGGGCACGGATAGCTAGCTGAATACATTTCAGTGAATTACATGACTAATAAGCCTATGATTTTTTTAAATGTATTTATTATTTCATTAGACAAATTATTGATTAGCAATAATACTACACTATGCTTTTATAAACTGTACTGGTTCCAGTTCCTAATCCTTTGATCCTTGATGGTTCTGTATACAGTATATACCGATCAGCCATAACATTTCGACCACTGAAATGTGAAGTAAATAACATTTGATCACCAGCTATTCAACGGCAATCATGTGACAGGATCATGGGCACCAAAATCTACCCCGTCCTATCTGATCCCACAGAAAAGCCAATGCAATACAAATCTGAGAAAAAAATCGGATAAATAAGGAGTTCAAGGTTATTCATCCAGCCTCCTTATTCTCTGGATCTCAATCTGACCGAGCATTACTGGAATGCGCTGAACAATCAAGTCCAATCCACAGAGGCCCCAATCCAGAACCCCTATCATCCAAAGGAACCGGCGCTAACATTCCAGTGCGCTATACGATACGACAGTCGACCCCCGCGAAGTCGCGGTTCAGAGTTTGCGGAATTTTCCTTAGAACCCGGCTAATAATTGTTAGCGGAAACACGTGGCCAAATATTTTTTTATGCGTTTTAATGCTAAACTATTAAGAGCAATATAATTGACTCMTTTTGTAACGTAAATTTTACCGTACATTCTGCTAAATTTCCATATAAGATAGAATACTACATCATTTTTTTTAGTTCTGTAGAGAGAACACAAAGTGAYCGTAGAGGARACCGCGGCTTGGGACGGTGAATAATTATCACCGTATTGACCCTACAGTATTGATACCAAAGAAAACGAAAGCACATACCAAAGAAAATGCGCTTGCATTGAGTTACCGTACATATAGAAGGGTAACATCTGTATTTTTACGTTCTAGGACTGCAGGAGACTTTAGTACAGTATACAGGTTTAAGAGGAATGTATTAAGCTTGAGATGAAATGAAGGTGTTTTGGGAGCATATTTAGGGCTTAAATTATAAACATAGGTATTCATAAGAACGTAAGTCACGCCAGTTTTCAGGGGGTGGGGGGGGGTCTACCATACACCTACCAGAGGAGTCAAGGTTGCAGAATCTACAGGGGAACCTACACAATATTGGGAATAATGTTTATCCTGTAATGTTATGGCTGATTGGTGTATATTCAATACATCCTTACTGGAAGGGAGTAGAGCATTATAGCATCGCAAAGGTGTGACAAAATTTAWGCGGTATTGTCACACTTTGCTTTGCTTGTTTACTAGCATCACTTCAATCCAACAAGTTAGTACGTCTTAAGAGACATTTTGACAGGAAACAAAATCAAAACCTGTTTTTGTGTTACATTGTGTCAGGTCAATTTCCAATTTAAGGTAGTAATAACKACCCTACTAGGACTGCGTAGTGCCCATCACTACTTTACACACYTCCTTCTCCGTAATTGTTTAGCTGTTGGTGTCGTGGATACCTGGCAAACCCTATCACTTTACTCTAACCTGTAGGCAGTGGCAGCTGCTTGCGGCAGAAATTTAAGAAGAGGAGCACTGAGAAGAAAATCCTCAGGGACTTAACCAAAGACACACACGCACACCAGTAACACCCCGTTTAACTTTGCATCCCTGCCATTTGGCTAATGCTCCTAGACAGACAAGCATGAGCCAAACACACCACCCACACACATATCATTAACCTAGTGCTGAGGTAACTCAGGTTAAATTCCACTCAAGGACATAACCTACACTTAAGGACACCAGACGTTTGAACCGGTCTTTCTCAAGTCACCACGTGGCCAGGAATTTGAGTCCCTCACTGCAGAGTTTCCGAAGCATGCAGACCCAAGAGTGGAAGCCTCCATGTCAATGTCCTTAGTGGGATTCCTGAGCGAGTGTAAATGCCTCGAGCTCAGTCAGTGACATTCAGGGAGACCTGGAGTACTGTTACATCGTCAGCCAGCGCTTATGCATGTTTTATCTGCATTGAGGGGAAATAGGAGTCTTTCTATGTCATCTGATACACTTGCTCCATTGCACGAGCCCTGACAGCAAGCTTCCTGTGGCTTGTACATACTGTCCGTCCTTTCATCTACAGTATCTGTCGAGTGCTCTATTAAAAAAAAAAAACCGGACAATTCTGGGACAAATCAAAAGACTCTTGATCGGGTGCCATCTACAGCAGAAGTTTTAGCCGAGGGATCAGTTGGAGCTCTGCTGGTGATAAGGTGAGGATTTTATAGTGCCGGTCAGCAGCAACGGGATCATTCGACAGGAAATCATCAAGACACACATTTCGTTGGACTCCTCTGAAAACAATCGTCTGGATCTGCAACAACTCCTGTGCTTCTTTGTTCCTCAGTTAGCTTATTAGCAGTCATAACCTCAATAGCAACTCTGACGTCAACAGCATCGGTGGAGGCAGGCTCTTGAGTTGTTGAGCATGACAGACACTCTGCGTCCACCATCACTCCTGGTGCAGGAGCCACGGGACGACCCCAGCTCGGCCTGGTCCAGCTCTTCCACGCCCACCCTTAGGCGGCGCCGCTTAAAGATGCGGCGGACAAAGAAAGCACCGAGCGAGCAAATGGAGAACGGATCCCTGAGACGTTTAGCCTCCAAGGAGTATCTACAGCTTCCCTCCATCGAGATCACACCATCCAGTGACGAGGATGCTCCATGGTCCAACTGCTCGACGCCCAGCGCCTCGCCACGACGCAAACGCTTTCTGATACGCAAGTGGCTGAAGGTGCGAGAAAAGAAGGAGCCAGGCAACGAAAGCAGGTTGGTCTTTGAGCGACAGCCTAGTGGACATACGAGCTTAATTATAAAAAAAAAAAATTATAATTAATTTGATTCATTATATTAAGAATTAAATATAGATAATGCATGTTAAAGATTTGTTTAGATCTCATTTAAATCACGCAGTGAATCACCCTATCTACAGTATGATTCAGTCTTATTTTTTCCTTATTAACTGCTTGATCYAAATAGAAATATATAGATGGATCTATTTTTGCTGATTCTTGGTTCCCAAGAAAAAATTGGGACACAACTGACACACAAACACGTAGCTAAAAGTTGCGTGYTAGTGTTTTCAGATCTGGGTAGCAGTGACGCCGCACATCCCCAAGGTTCCTGGCTCGTTCTCCWKCTTGGTTTGCCTACTGTGTGGACGTGTCCAGGTTCTWTGGTTTAATGCCAAAAACATGGCAATAGGTCAAGTTGCTTGCGTGAAAGTGCAACGCTGCRCCGCAGTTGAACATGATGTACTCCTGCCTCACACTCAAGACATCACACTTCTGTTTCATTTTGATTCGACTAAAGATGAGAGGCAGATTGCTGATTGCAGTTGGCACTGTTGTGGTCGATGATGATGTGTGCGAACATCTTTATCTTTTACTGCCTCCAAAATCCATTCGCCTTTGACAGGCTAATAATCAGCACTAGTGCTTTTTCGAGCACCATGTTGCTGGTGCTTCTAACTCTTCCTGCTTGTGAGGACGGCAATCAGATTCAGATTTCTGCTCCTGAATGCCCTTTTCAATCCCCATGGATAATGAAAGAATGTTTTGGATTTCATAAGAGCGACTGTAAATCAGTAGGTGTTAGGCTGAAGGGGAACAACAGTAAATTATGTAACATCATTCCATAACCCATCAGATTCAGCTCATCAGTTAAATGATCAGCTTTATGGGCTGCATTTGGGGAGTTGGAAACGGAAGATCTCGGGTTTTTTCGTAAAGCAGTTGGACCTAATCACCCGAGGTTGACAAGAATTGACGCAGTGAATGGAAAATATATATTTTTCTCTTTTATCCTAGTGGTCACCACATCAGATCATTTTATCCACAAGGCCTGGAACAGGTTGTATGACCTTCCTGTCGCAACCCTCCCATTTCCTAACCAGGCTTAGGACCAGCACTGCATGCAGTAGCTGGGCTATATTAGGCGAAGGGTTGAGGGTCTTGCCCAAAGACCCAACAGTAGCAACTCGATGGTGGTGGAGGTTGAACCCCCCACCCTCCATCAGCAACCCAGYGCTTCAATCGCCTGAGATAATCTAGTTTGGGTTTAATTTGATGTATTTGTTAGGGGTCAGAGGCAGCTCAGTGGTTGAGGCATTGGGCTGTGGTTCYGAAGRTCCCAGGTTCAAATCCCACCACCACCTACAGTAGTTGCCACTGTTGTGCCCTTGAGCAATGCTCTTAACCCTCAACTGTTCAGATGTAGTCTATAAAGAGATAAAAATGTAAGTCACTCTGGATAGGGGTGTCTGCCAAAAGCAATAATACCGTAAAATCCAACACCKTATTTGGTTTTTACGGTGTTTCAGTCTAACATTAAAGTCAGACTGAAATTCAGTTTCGGTTTCTACACTAAATGTGACATCATTATGTAGTTTAAACCAGTTGCAGCTATAATAACATCCATGATATTCGCTTAATGACAATTTTGGTCTGCAYCTCGTATGTGAGCCGTATCTGTCAGATRTTGCAATATGACAGGTGTTTGCGCCTGAATCACTGTGGAAAAATTAATTACTCCTTCCTGGAAAACTTCAGTACTGCAGCCAAGGAGCATTTGTCTTCACTGCCTACCAGAGTTCCCAGAGAACAGCTGTTTAGTCCGGCAGGACAGGTTTACGCCCATAGACGTTGCAACTTGTTGGGTGATAGCGCTGAAATTGCGTTCTTTTGTTTGGATTTTAATTTTTAACTGATACAACTTTGAACTATTATGTAATGTTCAGTGTATGATGCAATGGCATGTTTGTACATGACCTGTTTTTTTTTTATTTTTTTTTTTATAACACTATTCTGTTGTACACTGACATTTTGTTTTAGTTTCGGTTACTGGTGCGCACAGTTACTGGTTAGTTTCGGATACGGCCAAAAGTGACACCGCGCATATGGTGATTATGGTGCTATTTATGAATTCCTAATTCTCTAGTTATAGTGTTATATACTGTAACAGATGCGTTAGTGAAATTAATGATCATATAATATGAAACTAGATTATCAGATTAGTTCATTGTTGAGTTTTGGTTAAAATAATATAAACATAACATACAGTATATATATCATGATATATACAGTATCTCACACCCCTCACGTTTCAGCAACCACTTTATTATATGTTCTCATGGGACAATACTATAGAAATTAAACTTGGTGTAGTCAATGTGCAGCGTGTATAGCAGTACAGATTTACTGTCCTCTAAGAATAACTCAACATGCAGACTTTATTGTCTAAATAAATGGCAAGGAAAAAAGAGTACACTCTCAGTGAACATGTCAAAACTGTGTCCAAACTGTCAGTATTTTTAAATTTTTTTTTATGTGAGCACCATTGTTATGTATCACGGCCTTAATCCTCGTGGACATGGAAATCACCAGAGCTGCACATGTTGTTACTGGGATCCTCTTCCACTCCTCCATAATGATATCATGGAGCTGCTGGATGTTAGACACATGGCGCTTCGCCACCTTCCGCGTGAGGACGCTCCACATGTGCGTGGGGACATACTCGTCCACTGACAAACACATGAACATGATGAATAGGACACGTGCCTTTGCATGGTTAAAGATGTACAGCTGTTATCACTAGCTTTTCAACAATAATGGCTGTATGTTGAGTTATTTTTGTAGAGGACAGTAAATCTATACTGTTATACAAGCTGCACATTGACTACTCTAAAATATATCCAAGTTTCATTTCTATAGTATTGTCCTTAGAAAGGATATACTAAAATGTTGTTTATTCTACTGAAATTACTGTAGAGGGGTGTACTTACTTTTGTGAGAGAGTGTATACCTTTTTAGTTGAATGTTTTTCATAAAAAAAAAAATAATAATAATAATAAAAAAAACCTGCCCTGTTCCTCACCAATAGCTCCCACATTCTCACGTGAGTGACAGGTGAGGGGACACTGCTGTCCCATGGCGCCAACTTTACTCTCCTGGACTCCTGGTAATGGACGGCTGAGGCATCATAGGAATAAGAAATTGCAAACTAGGGAGAATACTTTTATATTGCACTTATTTTATAGTTCCAAATTAAGGCACTTTTTTCTTTCTTTTTTTTCACCACAAGTGCTTTTTTTATCACACTGGAAGGTTTGACGCCATTTGCAGGCTGTTTCTCCTATAGCTTATTTTTTTGCAACTTGTAATCCTATTTGATCAGAAGTATTAAACATGCCTTTGGGAGTTTAATTCCAGCAATAATCACTTCCTGTTTAGGTGCACACAGCTCCTCTAGTCCTTAGCTGTGTTCCCTGTGAAGTGTACTGCACAGGGTATTAAAGGGATATGTTTAGTCTGATTCCTAAACACAGGGAGTGAAACTGCACAGCTGATGGGGAACTGTGAACGTTGTAGGAAAACAAGAAACATTGGTTCATTACTTCACCGGAAGTGGACGTGCAAAATTTCTTATCAATCATTGTGTCTGACTGGAGSGCGGTAAAATAGATTGAAAAGGGATTCATATATTTATTCTTGATATTATTGAGGATGACATCATAATATGACACAGAAGGAATTGGTAATTAATGTAATAATTTAATTACATTTAAAAAATCTGTAAAAACTGTTTGATTAATAAATCATTACTATTATACATCTTGTAAATCAATCAAATATTTTTTTAAATAACTTACACACATTTCAGTTTTTAATTTCAGTATTTAATTTCCGTCGGCAGTGAAGGATGGAGGAAGTGATGTCTTTGCCACCATTCAGAACCCCCTGCGAAGTCATTACTTCTTCCATGTGTTACCACGGTAACATAAGCACCTCGGATACCTGTCGCCGCAGCTGTGGAAATTTCACATTAAGGTTGTTAAATATTGGAAAAATTTATTATGAAACATACTATTGAAACGTGTATAACTTGTAAATAAATGATTGATTGATTAATAATAATAATCGATTAAAGATTAGATTCAGAAGTGTTGTATTGAAGTGTACTATTTCAGGCCGATCAGAAGGCACCTACAGACCTTAGAGGTACGTTCCAAAAGGCCTGGAGTACCCTCCGAAGTATACTACACAGGGTGTTCTACGGTGGCCGTGAAGTGCAAAACAAATTAACAAAACGAAAACAAAATAACAAATTAAAAACCACAATAACAAAACCAAAATAACAAAACCCAAAACAAAATAAAACATTCAAAAACAAAATAACAAAACCCAAAACTAATTTGTTATTTTGTTTTGTGTTTTGCTAATTTGTTTTCGGTTTTGCTATTTTGATTTTTAGTTTGTTATATTGTTTTTGGTTTTGATATTTTTATTTTGAATTTGCTATTTAGTTTTCGGTTTTGTTAATTCGGTTTGCACCTCTCGGCCGTTCAGAAACGAACCGGAAAAGGTAGGTATAGTTTGCGAATGAAATTCTTAACGCTGAATGGACAAGACATCTGTCACTCAAGATATACAGGAAGTACTGTAGTGGCGGTAGATTCGTGTGTGTATGAATGTGCAAACATGTACTGTCCTTATTGTGGTTTCAGATATGGCGTTCTGACAAACTTTTGCAGTTTTTGTGGAAAAAATCTTTCACTTTTAAAAGAGACACAGCAGTTCGCAAACTAATCTTTATAACGTGATATGTCATCAGCATATCAAACATCACGGCATACGAATGTCCGTCCTCAAAGTAACGTTGAATAAATTCCATTTCCTTGCTTTCTAATGAAAGATTTCATTATTTTCATAGTTTTGCACAACGAAAAATGGTTTAAATGTGAAGCAGAACACACAAGAAACAAAGTTAGAGACACAATTTCCTACTTCCTGTTTATCTTGAGTGACAGGTGTCTCGTCCAATCAGCGGTACGAATTTCATTCGCAAACTATACCTACGTTTTCCGGTTCGTATCTGACTGACCGAGAAATGCAATACAAATTAACAAAACCCAAAACAAAATAATAAATTCAAAACCAAATTAACAAATCCGAAAACAAAATAACAAAAACAAAAAACAACAAAACCCAAAACAAAACAACAAAACCCAAAACAAAATAACAATACACGTATTTTGTTATTTTGTTTTGGGTTTTGTTAATTTGTTTTGCACTTCACGGCCACCGTAGTGTTCAGCCATGTTAAGTGTGATTCCAAACCGCGATCATATTAATAAGACACAGTAATTATAATAAAACGTTTTATCGTGAAATCCTTACTGTTGTATAGGCTAGTAATGTGTCAAACTAAATCTGAGGACATCTTTAATCAATTGTTATGAATCAATTTATACACGTATCAATATTTCGTAATGTTTTTTGTTTCAATACATATTCAATATTTAATGTCCCTAGTGTGAAATTTTCACAGCAGCAGTGACAGGTTTTCGTGGCGCTTTACCAGGTTACCATGGTAACACAGGGTGTTCCGATCAGGAGGAGTTTTGTCGGGGGAAGTTCCCTTTACTGACATTCCCTGCAAACGGAGCAGGGAGTAGGGAGCACCCTGTGAAGTGAACTTCGGAATGATTTTAGTCACTGCCTGGTTTTGGTCACTGCTCCGCCCCTATCACCTCCCACTTTTTCATTATTAGTCTCAGGTGTTTCTTGTCTAACTCGGGAGTATAAAAAGCCCTTCTCTATCCTATACTACCCCACCCTATCCTCCTCTGCCCTGTTCATTTTCATTTGACTTTAAATATTAACCGCAGTTAAAATTAACATGCACATGTAGGTCAGTGTAAAGCAGCTCCAGAAGACGAACAACAATAAATCTGCACAATAAGTTGTTTTTTAACCTTTTTAAAAAATTTTTTTTTATTCCTATCAGGATTATTTTGCCACATCTTTCATTTTTAGCCAAATCTTTATCTGGAGTCGGACAGGTTACCCTTTACTCACTCCATCCCCTTCTGCTTCTTCTACGTGATTAAAAATTAAAGCATGTGCTTCATCCATCACCATGAACCATGACTTCAGGCTACGGATGACTGACGAGTCACGACTCTGTGACTCTTGAATACATGCACAAATTCAGCAAAGAGTGTTCACCCCGAGTCCAGAGGAAGCATGTGCCTGACACATTCTAACATTTCCCCGGTTTAACTCAAGGGTGTGTCTGGAGATATTCGAGTCGATTAAATATTTAAAACTCGAAATGTCACTGCATAACGTCATGGAAAGCTTGCATGCCCATAAACGTTTTATAAGTAGTGTATGGACGTAAATGCGTACATGCAGATTGAATGATACAGGATAACGGTGTGTTACAGATTTCCTCTTTGCGTCACGGCAACTTCCACCATGTGCTCACGGTTCTGTTTACGATCCCGTCTCTGTCCCCGGCTTGTCATCGATGTATTACCCGAAAGTGTGCACCTGTTTTGTTTTAGTTCATGAACTGTTTGTCTATTTATACCCTGTTGTGTCTGTGAAACTTTGCAGCGTCTTGTCTTGTTGCCTGATGTCTTAGTCATGTGTATTTCCTGTTTAGTTTTTTTTTTTTTTTTATAGTTTATTTGTATAAAGATTACACATTGTCCTTTATTTAGACCGTCTTCTTTTCAAAAATCAACCTGAGTGTACACACTTGTGTCCTGACTCTCTGAAGTGCATCTCTATTATTGCACATTTAGTCTAGTTACCTTACCATATCGGTTGCTATTGTGATCCACCCCTCTTCATATTTTTATTTTCATCCAAATAGACAGATTTTCCTGTATTTTTAATGCAGTCTTGTGAAATAGTTCTCCAGGCAAGTCTCTCCTTTTCACTCCAGGAATGTTTTTTGTTTGTTACACCACACAATGACCTATGAATCACTCACTCACTCATCATCTATACCGCTTAATCCTGTATTCAGGGTCACGGGGACCTGGAGCCTATCCCAGGAGAYTTGGGGCACATGGCAGGGTACACCCTGGACAGGGTGCCAACCCAGGGCAGGGCACAGACACACACACATACACTCACTCATTCACACACTACGGACAATTTGGGAACGCCAATTAGCCTAACCTACATGTCTTTGGACTGTGGGAGGAAACCGGAGTACCCGGAGGAAACCCAGCAAGCACGGGGAGAACATGCAAACTCCATGCACACAGAGACGGGAATCGAGCCTGGCCGGGGATCGAACCCGGGGATCGAACCCGGACCCTGGCGGTGCAAGGCGACAGTGCTAACCACTACACCACCGTGCCGCCTCCTATGAATCATTCAAGCATAGAAAACCATCCAACTTAAGACATGACCCAGTGAGAAACAGATGCAGATGATGACATGATCAGTCTTTTATCTGATTAGTATACTGGCGATGGTGAACGCTGAGAGATTGGAACAGACGAGAGGGGAAATGAGGTCGCTGCTGAGGTTGTTACATAAACAACCAATGGTATAAATTGTACCTTTAGGCACTTTACAGCTTGTCAAAATAAACCATTTGTTCCAATGTTTAATTTCATCTGCATCATTTAATTTTATTTAATATAATAGGAAGAAATAAAAAATGATTCTCAAGACTCAAGAATGCATAAGGAATAAAGGGTTGTGTGATGTGGCCCAGCGTCAAGCCGAGTTACTGTTATCATCACAAAATTGATTATTTTTCCAATAACGTAGGTAGGTCCTGAAGGGTTTTCTGGTCAATTGTTACATTTGTTTATTAAAGCACAAAGCATCATATATGTTTCATTCAGTTATAGATACTTCAAAGGTTGTGAATCATCAAAAAAATAAATGTCCTGCAGCTATGAAGAGTTATTCTCTCACCAACCTTTTATTTTCTTCATAATCTTCCTGTCTAGGTGTTACTATAGAAACGGCAATGCATTCAAACAAACATTAATACTACTATAAGAGAAAATAATTTAATACCTTCTGGCTGATCAGGGTCTGTACAGAGAGAGATTAGATTCACATGTACACATATTAACAGTAAGATAGATAGATAGATACTTTATTGATCCTAAAGGAAATTTCCTTCAGGGTCGAGGGTTCGATTCCCACCTCGGGTCTATGTGCATGGAGGTCCAGGTAGTCACCTCCCCCACCCCGTGACCCTGCATAAAGGATAAAGAGGTATGGACGATGAAAGAATACGTGCAAATATAGGTGAATAAAGATTTATATTGATGGATGGAATAGTGCGAATTGAGATGTGGTCCAAGACTGAGGTAATGAAAGTCGATGCAGATTATGAGTAGATCAATAAATATGATGGTGGACAGTGAGACTGTTATGAAGGAGAGCTGTATAACTGAGGATAAGTACTGGTTGAGTGGTTGGTCCATCTGACCAAGAATCTCAATCATGTAAAGAGCCATTTAAAGAGGTGTTAAAGCAGTGAATGGCCCTGGGAACTCCTGAGTCTGTGGGTAGAGCAGCTCTGTGATAGTCTGGAGTCTGGAGCTGAACAGGCTCTTCTGTTTGGCAAAAGCTCCATACAGAGGGTTGGGCATGATTTTTTTTTTGTTTCAAGGTTCTTTCCAGCACCAACCAGTCCAGCTTAAAGCCACCCACAGACTCTCCCTCCTAAGCAACATGTTCAGTCGAGTGGCCACTGATCTGTAGGAGTTTTTTTGTTTTTTTGGAGATGCAAAAAGAGACGCCAGTTTGAAGAACATTCGACTCTGTATAGATGTTYTGCATTCGCTAACCGGTCCAGCTTTTCATACAGCAGTTGCCTTAGATATTTATATGTCTTCACCCACTTTGACTTTAACTCTCTCAGGAAGTAGTATGAAAGTATGAAAAATATGAAAAAATGCATTGTATTTTTTTTGTGCTGAAGCTCACTGAGTCATGGATAATAATAAAAAAATAAATAAGAAAAGTAATAGAAAGTAGAATAGTAGGGTTTAAGCTCACAGACTTTTAACTTTAAACCCAGACTTTAAACACTWTAACATTATCTAGTATTGTAACACTGTAACTTTGGTGTACAGTAGGTCCCAGACTTATCAACGAGTTCCATTACGGCAGCATGTTTGTAAGTTGTATTTGTTCGTAAATCTGACAAAGTGAGTCTTTCACCCCTGTCTTACCTGTGCAGAGTTTGCGGTTTCTGGGGATCGTGAAAATGTAAATGAATATACAGTATTGTTCTCTGTRATCAAGATGATTATCACATAATTTTGAAACAAAAACTCTAGACTACAAGATCCAGGTCACAAAAGTCTTGTAAACAAATGTTCTGAATGTGGTTTCTGGCCTTATTTCAGTGATTAAATATATTTTTTGTCTTCAAAAAAATCACGCATAACTGTTTTTTTCTCCAAAATAMAAACTTGTWCATACGTGCTGCTGACATATTACTGTAGCCCAGTTTGTGCTGAATACAGTGTAGTCAGATTTTAGCCACTTATATGTTTATAAGTAMCTGAAAAATACACAATGTCAGGATATATCAGAACTTCGTTAGGGTATAGATATGAACAGACATGAACAGACGGATCTACAGTACTAACATTCGTAGTTGTGCAAAAATCGCGGAAATAGTTATCGTGGTTCACGCGAGTTTTCGCAGGTTTGRCGTAGTGATTACGTTTGCAATCGTTCCATGCGGAATTTTAAACCTGTTGAATTTTTTTGGCAGTCCTCACGGAAACCCGCGTAACCTCACAGAATGTCACTCACACCGCGAGCAAACCGCGTAGGAGAGATAAGGCTGTTATACCACCACTGACACAAATATACAATGTAAAGCAACACACAATTTTGGTGTTTTTTGGTTCATTATACATTCATCAAATATTCATTATACATTATACTCAAGGGGAACATCAGTGATGCAGCGGGGTCAGCGGACCTCGCTTGAACGGACGCCATTGTGTCTCRGAGCTGTATTGGACTGTGTACTTGTTGAGGATTTGCAGTATTCCCCATCAGGACAGCTTCACAGGACAGACATTTTCTSTCATCGTGCTCCCGGACTGATTCGTTGAAACCGGCGAAGCCGACTCATTTCAGCCGCACCCACACACACTCACACACGTACTGTACAATATACCGGACTTTAGACTTTTTATACATTCACTTACACACTGAAAATATTCTATATAATTGTAAATACTGATATCCGGTGCACTGCAGTGTCTATTTTTTGTACAATACATGTGAGCTACTTCCGCGATTTATGTATGTTAGTAGATCCGCTGTCTATTCATATCTGCGGAAATTCGCATATTTTGGATGTTCRCAAGTTTGGGTACTTAGTGTATTTTACACACGTCGAACTATTGAACTATTCTTCGAATGTTCAAATTGCACTTTGCCTTTTTGAAGGTTTGACTTCACATTTGATGCCACAGGTTTATCACAGGACAGTAACTGAGGTTCCTTCATACCAGATGCATGTCCACTTCGAAATGAGTTAGTAATGTTGTTTAGAAATTTGCTCAGATTCCTTTTATACAGTATACGTACATATCCTGACCATTCAGACCTCAGCTTGTCAGAACTGTTGTCTGTATTTTGTTTATGCAACTGTTATAATTGTAATATAAGTATGAAAATGTGTTTATTGCAGCTCTTATTCTAAACGCATGGAGTCTCTTGTTATTATTTCAGGTTCAACAGGGTCTTCAGTGAGCCATCGTTCGTGAGGTGTGTGTGTGTGTGTGTGTGTGTGTGTGTGTGTGGAGAGGTGGCAAGGTCTGAATGATGGATTACAAGACATAAGCTGGTTTGCATAACTGCCAGTGAGCACTGTTTAATCTCTCCTGTTAATTATGGAGGACACCGAGCATGTGATATTAATTGAACAAAGGAAAAAAAGAGAAAGGGCGAGAGTCTGTGCRASAGAGAGAGAGAGAGAATCTGTTTTTGCGTATGTCATAGTGATACAAGGAAAGCACCCTTTTTAAATATTAATAACACACTCTCTAACCACTGCGTTTATAAATCATATATGTCGTACATCCAGCGTTTATACTGTACTTACTGCCCTCTCCAGAAGTATCGGCCCCCTCTCACAGAAATTGGTCAAGACAAAATAGTCAAACTTTTCACTTTAAAAWCTTGGCTAAATAGTTCTGTTTTCCAGGAACGCCATTTTCGAAGGTAAGAAACTGTACTCACTTGAACTTTTCAAATTTGCAAGCAAATTTTTTCGGGGTCTTGAAAACCTTTAAATTAATTTGCTCCCAACCCCAAGGTACAGTAGTGTTCTAGCTTTCATCTAAGTGCCATTTCCCTGAGGTGTGAACACGAGGTCACACGCGCGTGAAATCTGCATGTGCCCCGAAATCAAAGACGCTTTCGATGCAAACGTTTCAGCAGTGCAGTTCTCATGAGAATGATTTGAATAAAATAAATAAAAAAAAACATTTATTTTTTAAAGAGTACTGGATGAGTACTGGATATAAAAAGCCACCCTACAGCTGTCTTGCTTATTTCCAATGATGCAAATGGCGTTATTATTCAGGTTTAGCGTCTACTATGATACTGTTGCACTAAATTTAGACGCAGTGTTATTTAGCTGATCTTAAGCGCGTCGTGTGCGGATATGCAGCGGGACTATCTCGTATCTCTGGAGCCGGCGATGTCCGCTCAGATGCTGCTGTCATCCCAGATACTCCGGAGTCTGCTTCTCTGTGATAGGTCAGACTGTTTTTGGGATCAGGAAGGGATTGCCATGTGTCCGTGTCGCTGCTATAGGTCCCCCTATAGCAATTGTCTGCTTTTATGATTATTTCCAAAAATTGCACCAGTTTTAGATGTATCGGTTTCTTCATATTTCTGTAGTTTCTTCAAATTGTAACTGAGGTGAGAGTTGATATGAATGCACTTTAGACACTGCTCATGCACAATATATTATATACTATAGCAAAGATATTGTGCTTCTTATGTAAAATAATGCCTGTGTAACATCATAAATATAAACCTTTCATATATATGCATTAATGTTTGTACTGTGCTCTGGGGAAAAACTGTTAATGCAAATCCAAATCCTCGTCGGATGTGTCTGATGCATAATTAAGACAAGCTTCTCAAAGCTGAATGGTCAGTCGGGTCGGGCAGGCCGAGGGTTAAAGCCTCTGCCACCACAGAATGCTGGAGCAAACCGGTGTGACATTAAAGAAGTATAAACTATGAATAATTCAACGTCTTCACACCTTGTCAATGCTCTGATTCTTTTGTAGACCAGAGCCTTGTATACTCTCTCTCTTTCTCTCTCTCTCTCTCTCTGACTCGCACTGTCCATACTAAATCACTTTCAGATAAACACATGGAGAAAAGCAGGGACACAACAGTCGCATAAAGAATTGTAACCACCTTCGAAGCCCAGATCTTCACACGGTCCTGATAGAATTCACGAGCATTAAAGATTTTCAGGGTGTCGTAGTAAGCACTGTCTCCTTGCACCTCCAGGGTCCGGGTTCGATTCCCGTCTCTGTGTGCATAGTGTTTGCATGTTCTCCCCGTGCTTGCTGGGGTTCCTCCGGGTTCTCCGGTTTCCTCCCACAATCCAACGACATGTACAGATCTGGCCATTAAGAAAGCACGTTTCGAGAAAAGGGATCTCGCGTGCTTCTGCGGCAGCTCGCGGGAAGCTGTGAAAATGCCGTTGATTACCTCTAGGGGGCAGTCGTGTTCCAATCTAAAGTATTGTGTGTCTACTGAAGCCAAACATGTGTTCTCTCTCTTAGGCGCCCATTGACAGCAAGCGACAGAGCTCATAAACATGTCTGGCTCAAACTTTAAATACTGATATGTATTTATTCTTCTCTCCTGCAATACTCCATTTGAAAAAAAAAAAATTCCATTTGTAAAATAGAATAGGTTAAATATAGAGTGATTAAATAGATGCCGAATTACTTTTAAGTATAATTTATACCATAAGCATTCTTGTATTGTTTTTAGAGTCTTAAAATTTTTGTCTAAACTTGTGCTACTGCTGTTTACATACAATAGTTGTTAATAAAAAATTTTTATTTACATGAGGATTAGGCTCCGGGATGTTGAGCCTATTTCCTACTGTACGTAGTCTAATCAGAGCACTACCGCCCGTTTAAGTGTAATTCATAAATTATGTTTATAATAATGAAATGAAATGCCCTAGATCGTGCTTTAAAATTAATTTACATTTCATTTCAAACCCGCGGCTCGCAGTTTCACTTTACACAGGGCAGCGTTTTGATCAAAAGGTGATAAACGCATGCAATTTATCGATACAAATGCAGACATACAGTACTGCATTGATGGATGGGTGTTGTTGATAAATATTTAAAATGATAATTAAATAAATAGCTGTCCATCTTTTTTTGTGTTTATCTTTTTCGGTTTATTATACAGTACACTTCTGCACCACTTCATATAATAAATAGTTTTAAATGGTTGTAAAGGTACCATAGCAAGAGAGAGAAAAAAAACATTAATGAAACATTTTAATGGTATCTTGGTTTAGTCATACAGATGTACAGTAACTATTTACAGTATATGGAATTTTACAGGGTTGTCACTGAACGATTTATCCTGACAAAGAGCAATATAAGAACAGTGCCAGCTGGCACWCCTTCAAAATAATTCGGCATCTATTTAGAGTCTAAATGTTTTTTTCTAAACTTGTGCTTCTGTTGTTTACTTAAATTGGGGAAGGAAAGGGTAAAAGGAGGGAGGACGGAAAGAAAGGGAAGGAATGATGTGTGCACGTGCGTGGTCCGAGGCAGTGCCCAGCTGGCATGCGGGTACATGGCTGGCGGCGGTGGGCGGAGTGACAGAACGGAGCACGCGAGGCAGCGCTCCTGCACGCTTCCTCTCGGTTCCTCCCCGCTGTTGATGGCCGGCCTGGCCCCTCCCAGCTCTCTGTGGGAGTGGCCTCAGGCGGGAGTCTCGCTTGGACGTCCATCGGCCGGGCGGCTTTCCCGGCTGGGATCGGCGGCCTTAACGCTGTCCTCCTTGCGGCCTTTTCCTCTTCGGCGGCGAGGATGCGAAGGCGGGCTCGATGCGGGAAAGAAGCATGCCGTGGGAGCTCGTGCAGCTCTTTCCCGCGCTATCCTCAGCGGGGAGATCAAAGGGGCGGAAATCCAATGTCCTTTCAAGTCTCTGGGACGCGTTCCATTTTCCCCCTCGCGTACCACTCTCGAGCTCCACCGCGTTATGCTCTTCTCGGACCCTGGACTAAACTCTGCGCCTTGCTTTTATAATGCGGAGCAAGCCCGAGATCCTATTAACGTTATCACTGCCAGTCGGCCCGCATAGGCGGCCCCGTCCCTTCGCACACCTGCAGAAGGGGTGCCGCCTACTTAGGGAGCCTACGAAGTGAGCGAGGGGCGATAATAGATTTGGGCACAGGCGCACGCCGTGACAATATATATATGTGGCATTTTAATTCAAATCCAACATTTTAATGGTTAGTGATCGGTGCATGGACGTCACCTTTCTCTTTTCATCATTATGGACATATACGCAGAGTCATCATAAAAGATCTATTGTAAAACTAAATAAAATTCATGTTTGTTTCAGCATTGGACACAATATTGTTTTAGGCTAACTAATTATACACAATATACACAATGGCGGATATTCAGTGAAGCACAACACATTTATTTAAATTCCTGAATGTTGCCTGTAGGATCTCGCGGCATGGCGCGCGCCGAATTGCGGGATCTCACGGGAAAAAGCGCACATTCTTAATGGCCAGTTAGGTTAAAAATATTTGGTTTAGCTTTTCTAATTAATATCTATCGATGCAGGTGTTTGTTTACAGTTTTTAAAATCCGGTACATAACTGTTCATAACATCACTTTTACTCAACATTTTTATTTCATTTATGGTGCAGGTTAAACTTCAGGCAGATATCTATCTATCGTACAGCGAACGTTTCATTAAATTCTGTCCAGCCAGTTTTGTGTGATGCTGTGACAAAATCTGGCTGGACAGACATACAGACATACAGTACAGACATACAGACATACAGTACAGACATACAGACATACAGTACATGTCTTAAAACTGGTTTCACAATCCTCCAACATATGAAAGCTAAAGATGTCTTTGAAAGAGGGAGTTCTGACTCATGTACAGACAAAACCTTTCTTTTATTTATATAAATATGTACTAATACTGTATAGTAGTTAAACTTATGTTTCATTTTTGACTAATACTATACTATATTTATATATTAATGAAAAGTGACATAATATTTTTGTTTTGTGTGAGAAATGTAACRTAGTAGACAATTTCTGAATTAATGTAAATTTCTAAATATTTTGATTTTATTCTATTTGTATTATTATTTATGGATGTCGGAATCCAAAGTGAACTCTGAATTACCTGAATGCTGAAACCTTGGAGTAAACAATGGAGTGTGACAGCACCCTCTGGTGGCCATTTAATGTGACACTCACTCACTCTCTCTCTCTCTCTCTCCCCCCCCCCCCCCCCCCACACTATTTTACTTCTCTGCAAACTTTGCTGTCCCTTATTTACACTTCTGAAATGAAAACGGTTTTGGTATTTGTATAAGATTATGCAGTATAATGCTACTATTAAAAACCTTGTCGTCATGGTRATAATATGAGTGACAGGTGTGTGTTTCTCCATCACAGCAGTCAGCTGAGCAGCCAGCAGAGCAGCCACGAAGATGAATCATCTCGCTTCCTGACTCCGTTTATGCGCAGGTAGAGGTAAACCTTCAGCCTTAATGTGTGTGCGCGCGTGCGTTTGTGTGTGTGTGTGTGTGTGTGTGAGAGAGAGAGAGTGGAGGACAGGACTGTGCGGTACAAGATTAGTTATCACTGTGAAATCAGGGGTATCTCAGCTCTGACCTGCCCTCTAGTGGATATACATATTGGGTTTCAGGCCTCTGAGTGTTTTTTTTTTTTTTTTGCTCTTGATGTCCAGGGCATTAGACTGTCCTGCACCCTGAGTGAACTTGTACTGCTGAGTTCACTGAGTCTACTTTTACAGTGGAAAGCTGACATTAACCTGCAGTTTAGTTTAAAAATAAACTCTTCCACTGTGTGGAAAAACCACCGGTTAGGGTTAAACATTTATCTCGCTGTCTTGTGACTAGTGTAAGATCTGAGCTAGGATATTTTGAAAGAATTCGACCACAGCAGCTGTTTAAGGTGAGGAGCGAATGACAACAGGACGTGTTCCTCGAGGAAAATACAAAGTTGGTAGGTTGAGTATTTACATGATTTTTTWATTTTTATTTTGTTACTCTTATACATCGATTTGCAAGTTATAATGATTGAATGAAGTTGTCTCGAATAACACAGATACATAAATATACCTTTTTTCTCTTCATTGTCAAATTTAGACAAATATACAGTATATCCACTGTATATAATGTTTTAATGCAAATTATCATCGTATACAATACCTTCCTATTGCACCCTCTTGTAATTCATTTGCACTCATTTTATATTTCCTTCCTCACTGTATGATGTTTACATACGCATACGAAAAAAATAAAATAAAACAAGGTTGTCCTGTTACTGAACCGTGAAGTTCCTTGCAACCTGAGGATTTTCCCCGAAATTTACTGTTTTACCATCGAAT